>JAMOIN010001622.1:0-30655 GCA_024666655.1 Dascyllus trimaculatus | reverse complement strand
CAGGTAATTATAACTGTAAAATTTACTCACAGTATTAACATCCACAATCAGGGAGTCCAGCTCATTGGGCTGTTTACACCGACACCTCCATTACTGTAAAAACATAATCTTTATTCAGTTTTGTAATTAAGGCTCGATTTACTCAAGCATAACAGACAGTTTTGTTTATCAGTTGGTCAGTAGGAAATGCCTAGATTTCTGTCTAATAGCAGACTCATTACCTTGACTGTATGTGGCCCAAGCATGCCTACTGTCATGCATAGTCGCCCCCCAAAAGGCCCAATCTGAGAACAGTAATAACCCTGGTAATGCAACTGCTACTTACAATTCTGGGGAGTAAAAAGTATTGGATTACTCTTTCTGGGTAACCCTCTAGTGAAAATAAACCTTAAAAACACACATTTTTTTTACACAAATAAAACAAATAAACACACTGAGTGTCCTCTACCTCAGCACATCATTCCTGTGGTTTCCTGCTAGGTCCTGGAGGGAGTCCCACCATGTCAATACAAGGAGGCACTCTTTCTTCCTTGATTGATGCAGCGTCAAACACTGGGGCTTGGAGACCTTAAAAGAACAACATTGGCAAGACATGAAGAGAAGCGCTTTGCTGCATACTGAAAAAGGTGCAACTATTTGCCATCAGGCATCAGATTAACAGGCTGAAAGAATGGGCAGCATGTTCCATTAGAGCCAGGGCACACAAAACATGATGTAGGGTTTTCTAGGTATTTAAATCATAGGAAAATCCTTAGTTAGTAATATATCATCCTGTCATATTTTTCCACAGTTTTCATGTAATGTTGATAAAATGCCTATGAAACAGCCTCTCTTTTCCTCTATACAGTTGAGCTTACATTTGACTTTATCACATATGGTGCACAGATGAATGCACAAAACAAGATAAAGCTAAAGGTGCAAGAAAGTCATGTAGATCTGATATTAAATGAAGAGCTGCTTTGATGGAGCTCTGGAAACTGAAAGCTTGGCCTTACTATTAATTACTTGCATTGGACCTACATAGAGATTTCTTCAAGTAATACTCTGATATTGTGGATAAACATATTTGTTCGCTGTCTTCCTGAGAGATAAACCACTGCAAGCTTTATCTGTGTAAAATTATGCAAAAGGCCCAGGAAGCCCAACTACAAGACACTGATTTTAGAAAAGTTTACAGTGATGTGAAGCTGATTCTTTACTGTCCCAATCACCCACTTCATAAGAAGTTTGACCTACAGTTTGGTGCACCACGATGCTCAAAATAAAGGCACAGAACTTGAGGTACTCCTGTTTGAATGTAGTCATTGAAAGGTGACCTGTTAATTTAACATAAAGGTTTACACATCTGCTCTTCATCTTATCATGACTACATTTTGCCAGTTAGTGCAGTGACAGATCTAGACGATTTCATATGGGTTGCCAGGCCGAGACCTTTACTCACATTTGGGTAGCAGCGTGTCTCTTTCAAAAAATACTTCAGCAAGTTATGCTTATGCAGACAGCACAGCCATGTAGTCATCCACGTGGGAGCTGAACATCATATCTGTCACCAGGAAAGCACAGCAGAAGATGTACTTCTTGCAGCAGCTGAAGAAGTTTACCCTGCCAAAGACAACGATTGTTCACTTCTACACCTCCATCACTTGGTCCAACCTCAACTCCTCCATCACCATCTGGTATGTGGCTGCCACTGCCAAGAACAAGAGCAGACTGCAGCGCATCGTCTGCCAAATAGGTGATCAGCTGTACTCTCCAGTTCCTGTACCTGAACTCATCCAGGACTCCAAGGCATGCTTGGAAGACTGTGACATCTACCTTCGAACAAATCATTTCCTGACGATTCTCTATGAGTGATACAGGTGCTCAGTCAAACCTGTTGAGCTGTACACTAGCAATGCCACTGAACCAAGCCCTCAAGTTACAATGTCATGCAATGTATGTGTCGCACGGCCACAGGAACCTACATGCACTCAGTTGGTTATGCAGAAATCATATAAATGTTTTTTATACTTGGTCCTGATTTGCTGCCTTGTGTGTGCAGAGAATATTCAATCAGTAACATTAATTTTACTGTAACTTGGCAAAACCTGACAAATGATATCCTTAATTATGTGACAGTGTCAGAACTTAATGCACTTCAACACAAAATCATGTTGAAAAGTATTAAGTTTAAAGTTTATCGGCTGCAATTTGCAGCTGTCATGTTAGAAATAAGCCAGTTCCATTGATAGCTAAAATAATAAGTATATTAACACATGACTGACCATTTTCTGCCAACATCCCTCTCCTGAAACATTTGCAGCAGCAGCATTTCTACCACAATAACTGTTTATATTCCTCATAGCTCTTCATTGAAACAACCTGTTCCTCTGAATGAAGTAGACGGCACACAATGGGTTCATTTTGTGCAAAATAAAAGTCATATGATGCATTAAATGCCCTCTTTTATGTTAATGTGCACAGAATCTGAAGCAGAAAGACTCATGTTTTAGGTTTTGTCAAGCCAGCTAACACAAAGAAAGCCTGGCTATATCGAGTTTGCTTCGTAGTACACCCCATTTGGTGAGTCAGACTAGTCAGTGGTGGTTGTGGACACCTTGGGCCACCCCTTGGTTCTGTACCTGGGTTGGTGCATTTATTATTTTTTAATGGTTAATTTAATTTTACTATAAAGACATTTAATATTGTTGCTGTTCATTAGCACCAATATTCCTATAACCCCAGTGTTAATTAATGCCTGCCTCCTTGCAAACCAAATATCCTTTGTGATAAATAATAAAGCTGAAAATGGATGTGTTTGAGTTAGCCTAGAAGTCAGAGAAAAACGTAGTCGTCACTAAATAACGAAAGATACACGAAATGTAGCATAACATGTTGTATCTTGCTAGCTAATACTCAGTTAGCTCAAGTTTATGCCTTTATACCACCCAACAAATAAAAACATAAACTGGAGTTACAATGCTGTTAGCGAACTCGTCAGCTAGCTGGCGAACTAGCCAAAAAATCCCTATCCATCCACCAAAACAAACGTTAGCATTTAGCTAATAAGAAGCTAACAAACTTACCTGCTAACTTCGGAGTGAGGATAAACTTCAGAGACGTTGTTTCCGGTCACAAACACCTGCTGTTGATTGGTAAGCAGGTCATATTTGCAGAATATCCGCTTTTAAATCGCTCTGCCGGCGTTTTTAATGTTCGCATGTGTTAAAAATAAGACACATGATGGGAAAAATACAGATATGAACCAATGGAAAAGACAAGTTTGTTAGAGCTTAGCTAGCTAGCTCTGTTACAGTTCACATACATACTGTCGCTCTCTACACATGAAAACTCCTCACTAAACACCTCTGAGAAGGAAAAAAAAATGGCTACATGATTTTTAATACAATTCAGTTTTAGTTTTATTTATCCTGATATAGAATAACCATGGAAAGTAATGTGTATGAAGAAAAGAGCTGAAAATGGACTGAAGTATTGTTAATGGACAACAAG
This sequence comes from Dascyllus trimaculatus, assembly GCA_024666655.1. Lineage (NCBI taxonomy): Eukaryota > Metazoa > Chordata > Actinopteri > Pomacentridae > Dascyllus > Dascyllus trimaculatus. Next base: position 27,163 of record JAMOIN010001622.1, on the reverse strand, counting down.
CTAGCATAACATCATGTTCAGCTTAACGTAAAGTCAAGTAGTTAGCTGCTGCTGCTACAACAAGCTAACATAGCATGATTAGTCAGGTAGTTAAAAATCTCTGGTCAATCAGGGATGGTCCAGCAGAAATTCAAAAATGTGAATATTTGAGATGGGCTCTACTAAAAATACAAATTAAGAAGATATTAAGAAGATATTAAAATACAACCAAAATGGGCAGAAGTTGCACTTTGCACAGTGATTAGTTGAATTGGTCGATTTCCACAACTGCTATTGTAATAAATTTCTGTTTTGTTAAATCATTATTGTTGTTTATACTAATTTAATAATTTCAGCAAATAGACAATAAGACAACAATAACTGTTTTTGTGGTTCTCTACTTGGACTAAGCGGAGTCCCTGTTGCTAGGCAACATAATCAGATGCAAATACATGATTCTAAAGGTCCAAAACAAGATTCTAATCTCAACTGTAGCCTTCCTTCGGTTTGTACTTTCTTGATTATTTTCCTTTCATTACATCTTATCCATTTAGTATTACTTAGTCTTGTTGCATCTTGAAATCTGTGAAATAACTTGTTATATGTTGTTAATGGATTTACTATTTTTCCAACTCCTAGTAAACGTTCTTCCTGTAAACTGTTTTTAAAAATAACAGGTCAAAACAGTTTTAAAGCATTCATTTTAGACAGCATATTTCATGATCTCTGGGAGATGAGCAGCAAAAAGTGCTTTACCATAAAACTAACGGATTTTGATTGGCGTTATAAAAGTAACCAAACAAGAACAAAGCAGCCGTTAACATGATGGTAGGCTAATTAGCAATTTGGGGGCATTTGCTGTGCAATAAAAGAGAGTTTCTAGAGCTGTACCAAGTTTCAGTGACTGAAAGTTGCTTGTGTGCATGTCATGATGCTGTGGCTGAGCTTCTAGCGGTGGACAGTGTGGAGCTTCCGAGTCAATGCTGAAGAATTGAAGAAGGACTTTGGTGGGACTCTAGGGAAAGATGAATCTGGGGAAGGACGGCTCTTGGAAAGGAGGACTCAAAGTGATGCTTTCAGGTATGATCTTTTAAAAGGGACCTTTGCATGACGTTAATTCAGGAGGGGGTCTGGCACAGCTTCTGTCAGGGAAGGCTGATGTTCTCACAGAGTTACAGTGTTAAGATACCTTTTAGTAGTTTATAATTTCTAAACAGTGCAACATGGTGGTGCATCATTTCTATATTTGTACACCTAGCATACACATACACAAATATATGTGTATTTATGTTGATTATAGTTGGTTGATCCTACACAGTTAGGACTCTATAGTGTTAATACACTTGAGTAATTCACATATTAGGGATTAAACCATGCAAAAAATATATGAAATACCTCTTTACCTGACTATAATACATATTAAGGCTGACACACCCTACAATGTTATTAGTAATTATATTAATTATCAGCTCACTAATGTAGTAATGAAGCTACATACACTACATTATAAATTACAGAAGTTAACCTGACCAATATACATATTTTAGCAAAACTCTACAGTGTTATTAATTTCAAAGATAGATCTGAGAATCTTTTAAAATATTATTTGAGATATTTTATTGTAGTGTCATATTTACTTGTGTACAGGATGCAGCAAGGATACACCTGAACATCCTCAGATGAAACGCTAAAATGCATTTCTGGGTCACAGGCAGGACATCGAAGGCCAAAGGTTGGTGCACAGACTATGTGTGAGTGTTTGTCTGTGAACATCAGATCTTTGTTGACTTCTCTGACCTCTAACGTCAACCAAAATATCAAATAATATAATGGAATACATGAAAGTAAATGTTGCAATTAATGGTATCAAATGTAACGCAATGCATTTCATTTGAGATCTAAAACAACATTTAACCTCCTGTTTTCTCTCCAGTAAAGCTGTTAACAACTGAAATAGATATTTTTTCTTTTACATTCATTTTCTTCTGCTTGTCCGTGGTCGGGTCACGGAGGCAGCAGATGAAGCAGGTCGTTCCAGACGTACCTCCCCCAGCAATGCTTTCTAGCTCTTCCTGGGGGATCCCGAATCGTTCCCAGACCAGATGAGATGCATAATCTCTCCAGCAGGTTCTGGGTCTACCCCGGGTCTGATGACAAGACTACAAAGTCAGTCATGGACCTTCAGCCTAAGGTGTTCTGGTACCAGGTACACTTATGAGTCACCTTATGCTTGAACACAGTGTTTGTTACGGCCAATCTGTGACTAGCACAGAAGTCCAATAACAAAGCACGGCTCGGGTTCCGTTCGGGCAGGTGGTTCCTCCCAGTTGCCCCCCTCCATTGCCTACGTGAGCACTGAAGTCATGGAGGAGAACTATGGAGGCCCCCAGGCGAGGTGGCGGCTTTGCCTTTATCTGCTTTCATGGAAGTATTTTGAATCGCTCTTGGTCTGGTCTCTCCCCTGCGAGCAATCTGCCATGGGCTACTGCCCCGGACAACATAGCTCTGGGGATCACAGAGACACTCAAACCCCTCCACCGCGATAAGGTGGCGATTCATCGGGGGGGAATTTTTTATTTTTTTATTTTTTATTTTTTTTGCATTTTTATTTTTAGATTTTTTTTTCTTTTTTTTTTTGGCCAATTTCGCATTAGTATTTAAATATTATGTATTAAATATTACTGAACATTTAGGTGCTGGTTGCAATTTGGTTAAAATTTGCTGACCAAAGTGCTTTTGCTGCAGAAATCAAATCAAATTGTTGACTGTTATCTTGAACTTTGCTAAATACGTTCTGGTTGATGGTTGCAGCCTCTTTAATTTAGCTTTTTTTTGTTCTTGCCAACACCTCTTCTTCTTTGTTTTTTTCTCAGGCATTTCTTTGTCCACATATTGTCATGTTTTGTGTTTTGGGTTGCAGCCTCCTCAATCTTTTTATCTTTTTTTTTTTGCTGCATTTTATTCGTCATCAGTCTGCTGCCGTGTCTCAGGTTTTCTTTCTTTTTTCTTTTTTTTTTGCAGACTGCAGACACTGTTGAAATTATTCAGATTTGCTGAACAACTTCCGAAGCCAACACCTCTTCTTTTTTGTCTCCGTCTTTTCCTCCACCTGAGGCATTTCTTTGACTTCTGGTTTGTCCATCTCTGTGTTTGTGATGGACTCTTTCTGCTTTGGTTTCTCAGCAGTTTTAGATTTGCTGAACACCCTCCGCAGCCAACACTTCTTCTTCTTTGCCTTTGTCTTTTCCTCGAATTGAGGCATTTCTTCGGTTTCAGGCTTGTCCATCTCGGTCTTTGTGATGGATTCTTTCTGTTCTGGTGTGTCAACAGTTTTCGATTTGCTGAACCATTTCATCAGCCAACACTTCTTCTTCTTTGCCTTTGTGTTTTTCTCAGGCACTTCTGTGGTTTCAGACTCGTCCATCTCAGTCTCTGTGATGGATTCTATCTCTGTCTCCTCAACAACCTCCAGAGGTGACACAGTCTCCACTTCTATGGACTGTTCACTTCTATTGTTTGTATCTTCATTCTGTTCCATGAGCTGGGCTTCAAGCTGCTCACTTTCTTTGCAGAGTTGATCTCCTTCCTCCTCATGTTTGGCAGCCTGAGCTTTCAGGGGCTGCTCCTGGACCTCATCACGGTCTAGTTGCATCTCGCAATGTTGGATCTCCAACTCACTTGATGTGACTTTTGCCTCTTCTGTTAGTGAAGCATTTGTTATGGACCCCTTGTCTGTTTCTTCAACAACCTCCTGAGGTGACACAGTGTCCACTTCTGTTGGCTGTTCACTTACATTGTTGGTAACGTCATGCTGCTCCATGAGCTGGACTTTCAACTGCTCCCTTTCTTTGAAGAGTCCATCTCCTTCCTCCTCATGTTCGGCAGCCTGCTCTCCTGTCTCTTCCTGAGCCTTCAGGGGCTGCTCCTGGAGCTCACTAGTGTCTTGTTGCATCTCGCAACGTTGGATCTCCAACTCACTTGACATGACTTTTGCCTCATCTGTCTTTGAAGCACTCGTGTCATGTTGCTCAGTTTGGGCATCGTGAGTGTCACTGCGACCGTCTTCCATCTGACTGGCGTTGTCTTTTGCAGTACATTCTGCATAGTGCTTACGAAGCAGGTCCAGCTGAGTCTTGTACTGCCAGGCTGTTTTGTTAGCAGCCTTCATTCTGTGGTAGTACTCATCCACCTTCTTAAGGCAGTGACTCAGGTGGGCTTTGGCATTGTGGTTCTCCCACATCAGATGCTGAATGTATTGCCGGTTCTGGGAGGGATGATGGGGCTTTCTCTGAACATTTTCATGTGCTGGGTTACACCTTGGCCCCATGCGGTGAACAGGCCAGTCAGTGTAAACGACATTGCACTGTTTTTCAGCAGCTTGTGGTTCAGTCTCCACTTCCATTGGCTGTTCACTTGTATCATCCTTGTCTTGCTGCTCCATGGGCTGGGCTTCAGGCTGCACGGTTTCTGTGCTGTCAGATGTGGGCTTGCTAGTGTCATTGAGACCCTCTTCCATCTGACTGGTGTTTTCTGGAGCAGCACGCTCTGCAAACTTCTCACGAAGCACCGTCAGCTCGTTCTCATATTCCGCGGCCCTTTCATGAGCAGCAATCATCCTGGTGTAGTACAGGTTCTGCTTCTTCTTGCAGTCTCCGATTTGCATTGTGATGCTCTTAGACTCTTCTATCAGGAACTGAATGGTTCGCTCATCCTGGGAGTTGTAGTAGGGCTTTCCCTGGTAGTGAAGCCTGTCATTGACTGGGGGATACCTTGGACCCCTGCGTTGAACAGGCCCTTCAGTGTGTCCAGTGTACTGTCCACCTGGGCGCTGCCAGTAGTGAGGCCCTTGATAATCCCTATGCTCCACTGCTTGTTTATGGTAGTGGAACCTGTCATTGACTGGGGGATACCTTGGACCTCTGTGCTGAACAGGCCCTTCGGTGTGTCCAGTGTAGTTGTGGCCACCTGGAGGCTGATATCCGGGACGCTGCCAATAGTAAGGCGTCTGATGGGGTTTAGGATTTTGTCCTCTTTTGGACATGCTTTCATGTACGTTCTCCATTGCCGTAACTTCAAGTTTCACTCTTGTCGTTCTGTTATCAAGACTTCGCAATGATGCTATTGTCTTTCTGTTGTCAAGGCTTCAAGACGATGCTCTTGTCTTTCTGTTGTCAAGGCTTCACGACGATGCTCTTGTCTCTCTGTTGTCAAGGCTTCACGATGATACTCTTGTCTCTCTGTTGTCTGGGATTCACGATACTCAACTGTGCTGGAACGGAATGGTCTAGCTGTCTCTCTGCCCCCTATTTAATAACTTTTACAGTCCCTGATGACATCACATGTGATACATCAAAGGCATTGACTTTGATGACATCACATCAACAAGGCATCAAGGTTCTGTTTTCTTTCAAATTTAAATCAAAACAATTTTAGCATTACGAGACAGGTTATGAGTTTGTAGTATTGGGCACATATCTGCCCAATGTGAATCCTTTGCTAAAATATCAAAGCTTGGATTGGCAAAGACAAACAAGAAAGTGTAGGAGAAAAGAAGTGTCAGAATTTGAATGAATTATTTGTCATATTTACCTCTTTCCTGATGTTAAACATGAACCAGGAGGTTTTGAATTTAGAGAATGGCTTTATTTGACACTGTGCAACAAGCACTTTGGTGCCATACATCTGAATTGAGCAGTTTTCAGACATATACAGACTTGATGGTTGCTTAGGATGGCACCTACTGAACAGAAACCAAAGAGGAGGAAGAAACACAAAAATATTTACAATACATACATTTATAGATGATTCATAGAGCCTGTCACTCATGTACAATGCTCTTCCAATGCTGCTCATACTGAGAAACAGTTTCAAACGTACTAATTAAATACGACACAAGGCACAGCTGCATAATATGGGATACATTTTGTGCCAGTAGGAAGTGAATTTGAATTCTTTATATCTGAATGTGAACCATTTAATTTAAACCTGAATTGATGGGTTTGAATAATTGCTTTTAAAATCTGAATCTGAATGGTCTAATTTGAATCTACCTTTGAATCCACTGGTTTGAATGTGTATGGATGTAAAATTGTAACTGGATTTCATTCACTTGAAAAATTCAGCTCCTAATTCAGTCTTACTTTTCAGTTTCACTTCTGTCCATTTCAATTTCAAATTTTGAATTCAGTTTTTTGTGCCACACATCCGGGGCCTGGCGTCAGGCAGAAGTAGTCGAACGCAGATGGGAAGAAGTCGGTTTTACCACAGCAACGTGCTTTACGTTTTCTTTGCCGAATGAATGAACGAATGTAGTTTGTGGACTTTAGCAGCAGCATATATCCGGGGGGCTGGCGCGAACACTCCCGGCCCCCGGCGTCCGGTGTTCCAGTTTAACTGGTGACATTTGCCGTGGATTTAGGCTCCAGATGTTCCGTTCGCAGATTTGTCAAGACCAGACCTGCGTGCGTGTGTGAAGATAAAGATACTAGACGACGTCACCGAAAAATGTCAACATCACTTGTTAATAAAGTCTATATTATGTCAGTACCATCTACAGACAGCAAAACCAAACGTGCTGGTCAAAATAAAAGAAATATTTTTCGGTACAGTGAGGAGATTCGAACCGATGTGATCCAGAGGAATAAAACAGAAGTCGTGCATTTAACCTGTTGTGCCACCGACTGACCCAAAATTAATAGGGGGTCGTGATGCTGTGGCTGAGCTTCTGTTGATGGATGGTCTGGTTGGCCTGTTGCTGCAGGTCGGAACAGCGGTGGACAGCGTGGAGCCTCCAAGTCAATGCTGAAGAATTGAGGAAGGACTTCGGTGGGACTCTAGGGAAAGATGAATCTGGGGAAGGACGACTCTTGGAAAGGAGGACTCAAAGTGATGCTTTCAGGTATGATCTTTTAAAAGGGACCTTTGCAAGACATTACCTCAGGAGGGGGTCTGGCACAGCTTCTGTCAGGGAAGGTTGATGTTCTCACAGAGTTACAGTGTTAAGATACCTTTTAGTAGTTTATAATTTCTAAACAATGCAACATGGTGGTGCATCATTTCTATATTTGTACTCCTGGCATACACATATATATATATATATATATATATATATGTGTATTTATGTTGATTAGAGTTGGTTGATCCTACACAGTTAGGACTCTATAGTGTTAATATACCTGAGTAATTCACATATTAGGGATTAAACCCTGCAAAAATTATATGAAATACCTCTTTACCTGACTATAATTCATATTAAGGCTGACACACCCTACAATGTTATTAGTAACTATATTATTAATCAGCTCACTAATGTAGTAATGATGCTACATACACTACATTATAAATTACAGAAGTTAACCTGACCAATATACATATTTTAGCTAAAACTCTACAGTGTTATTAATTTCAAAGATAGATCTGAGAATCTTTTAAAATATTATTTGAGATATTTTATTGTAGTGTCATGTTTACCTGTGTACAGGATGCAGTAAGGATACACCTGAACATCCTCAGATGAAACGCTAAAATGCATTTCTGGGTCACAGGCAGGACATCGAAGGCCAAAGGTTGGTGCACAGAGTATGTGTGAGTGTTTGTCTGTGAACATCAGATCTTTGTTGACTTCTCTGACCTCTAACGTCAACCAAAATATCAAATAATATAATGGAATACATGAAAGTAAATGTTGCAATTAATGGTATCAAATGTAACGCAATGCATTTCATTTGAGATCTAAAACAACATTTAACCTCCTGTTTTCTCTCCAGTGAAGCTGTTAACAACTGAAATAGATATTTTTTTTTTTACATTCATTTTCTTCTGCTTGTCCGTGGTGGGGTCACGGAGGCAGCAGATGAAGCAGGTCGTTCCAGACGCACCTCCCCCGGCGAAGCTTTTTAGCTCTTCCTGGGGGATCCCGAATGGTTCCCAGACCAGACGAGATGCATAATCCCTCCATCGGGTTCTGGGTGTACCCCGGGTCTGATGACAGGACTAAAAAGTCAATCATCGACCTTTAGCCTAAGGTGCTCTGGTACCAGGTACACTTATGAGCAACCTTATGCTTGAACACGGTGTTTGTAACGGCCAATCTGTGACTAGCACAGAAGTCCGACAACAAAGCACGGCTCGGGCTCAGATCGGGCAGGTGGTTCCTCCCAGTTGCCTACATTGAAGTTACCGAGGAGAACTATGGAAGCTACCAGGCGAGGTGGCAGCTTTGCCTTTACCTGCTTTGATTGAGGTATTTTGAATCGCTCTTAGTCTCATCTCTCCCCCGGGATCAATTTGCCGTGGGCTACTGCCCCAGACAACATAGCTCTCGGGATCACAGAGACACTCAAACCCCTCCACCGCGATAAGGTGGCGATTCATCGGGGGGGAATTTTTTTTTTTTTTTTTTTTTTTTTTTTTTTTTTTTTTTTTTTTTTTGTGATTTTTTAGATTTTTTTTTGATTATTATAGGCCGAATTTGTTTTGCTTTTTTTGCATTAGTATTTACATATTAATTATTACATATTACTGAATGTTTAGGTGCTGGTTGCAATTTGGTTAAAATTTGCTAACCAAAGTGCTTTTGCTGCAGATACAAAATCAAATTGTTGCCTGTTATCTTGAACTTTGCTAAATACGTTCTTGGTTTAGGGTTGCAGCCTCTTTTTGCTTTTTTTTTTTGCCAACACCTCTTCTTCTTCTTTTTTTTCTCAGGCATTTCTGTGGTGTCAGGTTTGACCACATATTGTCATGTTATTTGTTCTGTGTTTTGGGTTGCAGCCTCCTTAATTATTATTATTTTTTTTTTTTTTGCTGCATTTTGCTCGTCATCAGTCTGCTGCAGTTTTTCTCTTTTTTTTCTTTTTTTTGCAGACTGAAGACACTGTTGAAATTATTCGGATTTGTTGAACAACTTCCGAATCCAACACCTCTTCTTTTTTGGCTCCATCTTTTCCTCCACCTGAGGCATTTCTTCGATTTCTGGTTTGTCCATCTCGGTCTTTGTGATGGATTCTTGCTGTTGTGGTTTGTCAGCAGTTTTAGATTTGCTGAAAACCCTCCGCAGCCAACACTTCTTCTTCTTTGCCTTTGTCTTTTCTACTAACTGAGGCAATTCTTCGATTTCTGGTTTGTCCATCTCAGTCTTTGTGATGGATTCTTCGTGTTCTGGTTTGTCAACAGTTTTAGATTTGCTGAAGACCCTCCGCAGCCAACACTTCTTCTTCTTTGCCTTTGTCTTTTCTACTAACTGAGGCATTTCTTCCATTTCAGGCTGGTCCATCTCGGTCTTCGTGATGGATTCTTTCTCTTCTGGTTTGTCAACAGTTTTAGATTTGCTGAACCATTTCAGCGGCCAACACTTCTTCTTTGCCTTGGTGTTTTTCTCAGGCATTTCTGTGGTTTCATGCTTGTGCAACTCGGTCACCGTGATGGATTCTATCTCTGTTTCATCAACAACCTCCTGAGGTGATACAGTCTCCACTTCTATGGGCTGTACCCTTCTATTGTTTGTATCATCATTAGGCTCCATGAGCTGGGCTTTGAGCTGCTCACTTTCATTGTAGAATCCATCTTCTTCCTCCTCATGTTTGGCAGCTTGAGCTTTCAGAGGCTGGTCCTGGACCTCATCAAGGTCTTGCTGCATCTGGCAATGTTGGATCTCCAACTCACCTGATGTGACTTGTGCTTCTTCTGTTTGTGAAGAATTCGTGATGGATTCGTTTTCTGTTTCGTCAACAACCTCCGGAAGTGACACAGTGTCCACTTCTGTTGGCTGTTCACTTGTGTTGATGGTATCGTCATCCTGCTCATTTTCTTGGCAGAGTCCATCTCCTTCCTCCTCATGTTCGGCAGCCTGCTCTTCTGCCTCTTCCTGAGCCTTCAGGGGCTGCTCCTGGAGTTCACTAGGGTCTTGTTGGATCTCCAGCTCACTTGACATGACTTTTGCCTCTTCTGTCTTTGAAGCACTGGTGTCATGTTGCTGAGTGTTGGGCTGGTGAGTGTCGCTGAGACCGTCTTCCTTCTGACTGGCATTGTCTTTTGCAGTACATTCTGCATAGTGCTTGCGAAGCAGGTCCAGCTGGGTCTTGTACTGCCAGGCTGTTTTGTTAGCAGCCTTCATTCTGTGGTAGTACTCATCCACCTTTGAAAGGCAGTGACTCAGGTGGGCTTTGGCATTGTGGTTCTCCCACATCAGATGCTGAATGTATTGCCGGTTCTGGGAGGGATGATGGGGCTTTCTCTGAACATTTTCATGTGCTGGGTTAAACCTTGGCCCCATGCGGTGAACAGGCCAGTCAGTGTAAACGACATTGCACTGTTTTTCAGCAGCTTGTGGTTCAGTCTCCACTTCCATTGGCTGTTCACTTGTATCATCCTTGTCTTGCTGCTCCATGGGCTGGGCTTCAGGCTGCACAGTTTCTGTGCTGTCAGATGTGGGCTTGCGAGTGTCATTGCGACCCTCTTCCATCTGACTGGTGTTTTCTGGAGCGGCACGCTCTGCAAACTTCTCACGAAGCACCGTCAACTCGTTCTCATATTCCGCGGCCCTTTCATGAGCAGCAATCATCCTGGTGTAGTACAGGTTCTGCTTCTTCTTGCAGTCTCCGATTTGCATTGTGATGCTCTTAGACTCCTCTATCAGGAACTGAATGGTTCGCTCATCCTGGGAGTTGTAGTAGGGCTTTCCCTGGTAGTGAAACCTGTCATTGACTGGGGGATACCTTGGACCCCTGCGTTGAACAGGCCCTTCAGTGTGTCCAGTGTACTGTCCACCTGGGCGCTGCCAGTAGTGAGGCCCCTGATAATCCCTATGCTCCACTGCTTGTTTATGGTAGTGGAACCTGTCATTGACTGGGGGATACCTTGGACCTCTGTGCTGAACAGGCCCTTCGGTGTGTCCAGTGTAGTTCTGGCCACCTGGAGGCTGATATCCGGGACGCTGCCAATAGTAAGGCGTCTGATGGGGTTTAGGATTTTGTCCTCTTTTGGACTTGCTTTCATGTACGTTCTCCATTGCCGTAACTTCAAGTTTCACTCTTGTCTTTCTGTTGTCAAGACTTCGCAATGATGCTATTGTCTTTCTGTTGTCAAGGCTTCAAGACGATGCTCTTGTCTTTCTGTTGTCAAGGCTTCACGACGATGCTCTTGTCTCTCTGTTGTCAAGGCTTCACGATGATACTCTTGTCTCTCTGTTGTCTGGGATTCACGATACTCAACTGTGCTGGAACGGAATGGTCTAGCTGTCTCTCTGCCCCCTATTTAATAACTTTTACAGTCCCTGATGACATCACATGTGATACATCAAAGGCATTGACTTTGATGACATCACATCAACGAGGCATCAAGGTTCTGTTTTCTTTCAAATTTAAATCAAAACAATTTTAGCATTAGTAGACAGGTTATGAGTTTGTAGTATTGGGCACATATCTGCCCAATGTGAATCCTTTGCTAAAATATCAAAGCTTGGATTGGCAAAGACAAACAAGAACGTGTAGGAGAAAAGAACTGTCAGAATTTAAATGAATTATTTGTCATATTTACCTCTTTCCTGATGTTAAACATGAACCAGGAGGTTTTGAATTTAGAGAATGGCTTTATTTGACACTGTGCAACAAGCACTTTGGTGCCATACATCTGAATTGAGCAGTTTTCAGACATATACAAATTTGATGGTTGCTTAGGATGGCACCTACTGAACAGAAACCAAAGAGGAGGAAGAAACACACAAATATTTACAATACATACATTTATAGATGATTCATAGAGCCTGTCACTCATGTACAATGCTCTTCCAATGCTGCTCATACTGAGAAACAGTTTCAAACGTACTAATTAAATACGACACAAGGCACAGCTGCATCATATGGGATAAATTTTGTGCCTATAGGAAGTGAATTTGAATTCTTTATATCTGAATGTGAACCATTTAATTTGAACCTGAATTGATGGGTTTGAATAATTGCTTTTAAAATCTGAATCTGAATGGTCTAATTTGAATCTACCTTTGAATCCACTGGTTTGAATGTGTATCGATGTAAAATTGTAACTGGATTTCATTCACTTGAAACATTCAGCTCCTAATTCAGTGCCCAGTGGTTTACTGGCCAGCTGGCATACCGGGATATATCCGGGGGGCTGGCGCGAACACTCCTGGACCCCGGCGGCCGGTGTTCCAGTTTAACTGGTGACATTTGCCGTGGATTTAGGCTCCACATATTCCGTTCGCAGATTTGTCAAGACCAGACCTGCGTGCGTGTGTGAAGATACTAGATACTAGATGCAGACGATGTCGCCGAAAAAAGTCAACATCACTTGTTAATAAAGTCTATATTATGACAGTATCATCTACAGACAGCAAAACCAAACGTGCTGGTCAAAATAAAAGACATATTTTTCAGTACAGTGAGGAGATTCGAACCAATGTGATCCAGAGGAATAAAACAGAAGTCGTGCATTGAACCTGTTGTGCCACCGACTGACCCAAAATTAATAGGGGGTCGTGATGCTGTGGCTGAGCTTCTGTTGATGGATGGTCTGGTTGGCCTGTTGCTGCAGGTCGGAACAGCGGTGGACAGCGTGGAGCCTCCAAGCCAATGCTGAAGAATTGAGGAAGGACTTCGGTGGGACTCTAGAGAAAGATGAATCTGGGGAAGGACGACTCTTGGAAAGGAGGACTCAAAGTGATGCTTTCAGGTATGATCTTTTAAAAGGGACCTTTGCATGACATTAACTCAGGAGGGGGTCTGGCACAGCTTCTGTCAGGGAAGGTTGATGTTCTCACAGAGTTACAGTGTTAAGATACCTTTTAGTAGTTTATAATTTCTAAACAGTGCAACATGGTGGTGCATCATTTCTATATTTGTACTCCTGGCATACACACATATATATGTGTATTTATGTTGATTATGGTTGGTTGATCCTACACAGTTAGGACTCTATAGTGTTAATACACCTGAGTAATTCACATATTAGGGATTAAACCCTGCAAAAATTATATGAAATACCTCTTTACCTGACTATAATACATATTAAGGCTGACAACCTACAATGTTATTAGTAATTATATGAATTATCAGCTCACTAATGTAATAATGAAGCTACATACACAACATTATAAATTACAGAAGTTAACCTGAGCAGTATAAATATTTTAGCTAAAACTCTACAGTGTTATTAATTCCAAAGATAGACCTGAGAATCTTTTAAAATACTATTTTAGGTATTTTATTGTCATATCATCTTTACTTGTTTACAGTAAGGATACACCTGAACATCCTCAGATGAAACGCTAAAATGCATTTCTGGGTCACAAGCAGGACATGAAAGGCCAAAGATGGGTGCACAGACTATGTGTGAGTGTTTGTCTGTAAACATCAGATCTTTGTGGACTTCTCTGACCTCTAGCGTCAACCAAAATACAATGGAATACAAGAAAGTAAATGTTGAAATAAATGGTATCAAATGTAAGGCAATGCATTTCATTTGAGATCTAAAACAACATTTAACCTCCTGTTTTCTCTCCAGTGAAGCTGTTAACAGCTGAAATAGATATTTTTTCTTTTACATTGATTTTCTTCTGCTTGTCCGTGGTCGGGTCACGGAGGCAGCAGATGAAGCAGGTCGTTCCAGACCTACCTCCCCCTGGCAATGCTGTTTAGCTCTACCTGGGCGATCCCGAATCGTTCCCAGACCAGATGAGATGCATAATCCCTCCATCGGGTTCTGGGTCGACCCCGAGTCTGATGAGAGACTACAAAGTCAATCACCGACCTTTAGCCTAAGGTGCTCTGGTAGCAGGTACACTTATGAGTCACCTTATGCTTGAACAGGGTGTTTGTTACGGCCAATCTACGACTAGCACAGAAGTCCAGTAACAAAACAGGGGTCGGGTTGAGTTCTGGCAGGTGGTTCCTCCCAGTTGCCCCCCTCCATGTCTACATTGAAGTGACAGAGGAGAACTATGGAGGCCCCCAGGCCAGGTGGCGGCTTTGCCTTTATCTGCTTTGACTGAGGTATTTTGAATCGCTCTTGGTCTCATCTCTCCCCCAGGACCAATCTGCCCTGGGCTACTGCCCCGGACAACATAGGTCTCAGGATCACAGAGACACTCAAACCCCTCCACCGCGATAAGGTGGCGATTCATCGGGGGGGAATTTTTTTTTTTTATTTATTTTTTTTTTATTTTTAAATTTTTTTTGTTGCATTAGTATTTACATATTAATTATGACCGAATTTTTAGGTGCTGGTTGCAATTTGGTTAAAATTTGCCAATCAAAGTGCTTCTGCTGCAGAAATCAAATCAAATTGTTGCCTGTTATCTTGAACTTTTTAAATACGTTCTGGGTTTAGGGTTGCAGCCTCTTTCATTTTCTTTTTTTTTTGCCAACACCTCTTCTTCTTCTTTTTTTTCTCAGGCATTTCTTGGTGTCAGGTTTGACCACATATTGTCATGTTATGTGTTCTGTGTTTTGTGTTGCAGCCTCCTTAATCTTTTTATGTTTTTTTTTTGCTGCATTTTGCTCGTCACCAGTCTGCTGCAGTTTTTCTTTTTTTTTCTTTTTTTTGCAGACTGGAGACGTTATTGAAATTATTCAGATTTACTGAACAACTTCCGAAGCCAACACCTCTTCTTCTTCTTTGGCTCCATCTTTTCCTCCACCTGAGGCATTTCTTCCATTTCTGGTTTGTCCATCTCGGTCTTTGTGATGGATTCTTTGTGCTCTGGTTTTTCAGCAGTTTTATTTTTGCTGAACACCCTCCGCAGCCAACACTTCTTCTTCTTTGCCTTTGTTTCTTCCTCTAATTGAGGCATTTCTTCCATTTCAGGCTGGTCCATCTCGCTCTTTGTGATGGATCTTTCGTGTTTTGGTTTGTCAACAGTTCCAGACTTTCTGAACACCTTCCGCAGCCAACACTTCTTCTTCTTTGCCTTTGTCTTTTCTTCTAACTGAGGCATTTCTTCCATTTCAGGCTGGTCCATCTCGGTCTTTGTGGCGGATTCTTTCTGTTCTGGTTCGTCAACAGTCTTTGATTTGCTGAACATTTTCAGCAGCCAACACTTCTTCTTTGCCTTTGTGTTTTTCTCAGGCATTTCTGTGGTTTCATGCTCGTCCATCTCGGTCACCGTGATGGATTCTATCTCTGTGTCCTCAACAAACTCCTGACGTGACACAGTCTCCACTTCTATGGGCTGTTCACTTCTGTTGTTTGTATCATCATTCGTCTCCATGAGCTGGGCTTTGAGCTGCTCACTTTCATTGAAGAGTCCATCTCCTTCTTCCTCCTCATGTTTGGCAGCCTGAACTTCCAGGGGCTGCTCCTCGACCTCATCAGGGTCTTGCTGCATCTGCCAATGTTGGATCTCCAACTCACCTGATGCGACACTTCCCTCTTCTGTTAGTGAAACATTTGTGATGGATTCTGTTTCTGTTTCCTCAACAGCCTCCTGAGGTAGAACAGTCTCCACTTCTGTTGGCTGTTCACTTGTATTGTTGGTATCATGCTGCTCATTTTCTTGGCAGAGTCCATCTCCTTCCTCCTCATGTTCGGCAGCCTGCTCTTCTGCCTCTTCCTGAGCCTTCAGGGGCTGCTCCTGGAGCTCACTAGGGTCTTGTTGGGTCTCCAGCTCACTTGACATGACTTCTGCCTCTTCTGTCTTTGAAGCACTGGTGTCATGTTGCTCAGTGTTGGGCTGGTGAGTGTCGCTGAGACCGTCTTCCTTCTGACTGGCATTGTCTTTTGCAGTACATTCTGCATAGTGCTTGCGAAGCAGGTCCAGCTGGGTCTTGTACTGCCAGGCTGTTTTGTTAGCAGCCTTCATTCTGTGGTAGTACTCATCCACCTTTGAAAGGCAGTGACTCAGGTGGGCTTTGGCATTGTGGTTCTCCCACATCAGATGCTGAATGTATTGCCGGTTCTGGGAGGGATGATGGGGCTTTCTCTGAACATTTTCATGTGCTGGGTTAAACCTTGGCCCCATGCGGTGAACAGGCCAGTCAGTGTATACGACATTGCACTGTTTTTCAGCAGCTTGTGGTTCAGTCTCCACTTCCATTGGCTGTTCACTTGTATCATCCTTGTCTTGCTGCTCCATGGGCTGGGCTTCAGGCTGCACAGTTTCTGTGCTGTCAGATGTGGGCTTGCGAGTGTCATTGCGACCCTCTTCCATCTGACTGGTGTTTTCTGGAGCGGCACGCTCTGCAAACTTCTCACGAAGCACCGTCAACTCGTTCTCATATTCCGCGGCCCTTTCATGAGCAGCAATCATCCTGGTGTAGTACAGGTTCTGCTTCTTCTTGCAGTCTCCGATTTGCATTGTGATGCTCTTAGACTCCTCTATCAGGAACTGAATGGTTCGCTCATCCTGGGAGTTGTAGTAGGGCTTTCCCTGGTAGTGAAACCTGTCATTGACTGGGGGATACCTTGGACCCCTGCGTTGAACAGGCCCTTCAGTGTGTCCAGTGTACTGTCCACCTGGGCGCTGCCAGTAGTGAGGCCCCTGATAATCCCTATGCTCCACTGCTTGTTTATGGTAGTGGAACCTGTCATTGACTGGGGGATACCTTGGACCTCTGTGCTGAACAGGCCCTTCGGTGTGTCCAGTGTAGTTCTGGCCACCTGGAGGCTGATATCCGGGACGCTGCCAATAGTAAGGCGTCTGATGGGGTTTAGGATTTTGTCCTCTTTTGGACATACTTTCATGTACGTTCTCCATTGCCGTAACTTCAAGTTTCACTCTTGTCTTTCTGTTGTCAAGACTTCGCAATGATGCTATTGTCTTTCTGTTGTCAAGGCTTCAAGACGATGCTCTTGTCTTTCTGTTGTCAAGGCTTCACGACGATGCTCTTGTCTCTCTGTTGTCAAGGCTTCACGATGATACTCTTGTCTCTCTGTTGTCTGGGATTCACGATACTCAACTGTGCTGGAACGGAATGGTCTAGCTGTCTCTCTGCCCCCTATTTAATAACTTTTACAGTCTCTGATGACATCACATGTGATACATCAAAGGCATTGACTGATGACATCACATCAACGAGGCATCAAGGTTCTGTTTTCTTTCAAATTTAAATCAAAACAATTTTAGCATTATGTTACGACTGCGGTCGTATATGTATATTGAGTGTGTATTTTGCGGCCGTATGTGTGTATTGTGTTTGTGTATTTTTGGCGCTTTGTGAGTTGTCTCCAGGTGACGGCGATCTGGCCGGATGACGGCCACTTGACGAGGATCCAGAACCAGGATTGGCCGATGAAACTGACGGGTCGATACGCGATTGGTCCCCTAACCCGGACCCGGCATTAAAAGACGGAAAGGGTGCATCGCCGGGAGGAGGGCCAGAGAGAGACGCGGAAACGCCACCCCTCATTCGATTGGGAAGCCCAGAGAGAGAGAGAGTAGACAGCAGACAGCACGCATCGTTAGTTTTGAGTAGGAGGGCAGGAGTGAGCTGCCAGTTTTGGTTAACTACGTTTTCTCTTGTTTTTAAGTAGGTAGGGAGGTAAGACTCTGTTTTTGGTTTCGTTACTTTGTTTGGAAGGGAAGTTTAAAAACCCAGAGTTTAGTTGGAGTTTTGTTTGTTATTTTTGGCCTTTGCTCACTCTTAATATTTTAGACACCTAATCGCTGATCTGTTTTTCAATCAGTCGCTTTTTGTTATCAGGCTTTTTATCTTTCTTTTGTCAAATAAAAAAAGCGATCTCTTTGAGTTTAAACAGTTTCATGTGGGTGACTCTCGAATGAAGGATGGCATTCATGTTGCGCCACAGTAACCCCTAGGCTGGGCGTAACAATTACTAGACAGGTTATGAGTTTGTAGTATTGGGCACATATCTGCCCAATGTGAATCCTTTGCTAAAATATCAAAGCTTGGATTGGCAAAGACAAACAAGAACGTGTAGGAGAAAAGAACTGTCACAATTTAAATGAATTATTTGTCATATTTACCTCTTTCCTGATGTTAAACATGAACCAGGAGGTTTTGAATTTAGAGAATGGCTTTATTTGACACTGTGCAACAAGCACTTTGGTGCCATACATCTGAATTGAGCAGTTTTCAGACATATACAAATTTGATGGTTGCTTAGGATGGCACCTACTGAACAGAAACCAAAGAGGAGGAAGAAACACACAAATATTTACAATACATACATAAAATCTGAATCTGAATGGTCTAATTTGAATCTACCTTTGAATCCACTGGTTTGAATGTGTATCGATGTAAAATTGTAAATGGATTTCATTCACTTGAAAAATTCAGCTCCTAGTTCAGTCTTACTTTTTAGTTTCACTTCTGTCCTTTTCAATTTCAAATTTTGAATTCAGTTTTTTGTGCCACACATCCGGGACCTGGCGTCAGGTAGAAGTAGTCGAACGCAGATGGGAAGAAGTCGGTTTTACCACAGCAGCGCGCTTTACGTTGTCTTTGCCGAATGAATGAACGAATGTAGCTTGTGGACTTTAGCAGCAGCATATATCCGGGGGGCTGGTGCGAACACTCCCGGCCCCCGGCAGCCGGTGTTCCAGTTTAACTGGTGACATTTGCCGTGGATTTAGGCTCCAGATGTTCCGTTCGCAGATTTGTCAAGACCAGACCTGCGTGCGTGTGTGAAGATAAAGATACTACATAAAGACGACGTCACCGAAAAATGTCAACATCACTTGTTAATAAAGTCTATATTATGTCAGTACCATCTACAGACAGCAAAACCAAACGTGCTGGTCAAAATAAAAGACATATTTTTCGGTACAGTGAGGAGATTCGAACCGATGTGATCCAGAGGAATAAAACAGAAGTCGTGCATTTAACCTGTTGTGCCACCGACTGACCCAAAATTAATAGGGGGTCGTGATGCTGTGGCTGAGCTTCTGTTGATGGAGGTCTGGTTGGCCTGTTGCTGCAGGTCGGAACAGCGGTGGACAGCGTGGAGCCTCCAAGTCAATGCTGAAGAATTGAGGAAGGACTTCGGTGCTACTCTAGAGAAAGATGAATCTGGGGAAGGACGACTCTTGGAAAGGAGGACTCAAAGTGATGCTTTCAGGTATGATCTTTTAAAAGGGACCTTTGCAAGACATTAACTCAGGATGGGGTCTGGCACAGCTTCTGTCAGGGAAGGTTGATGCTCTCACAGAGTTACAGTGTTAAGATACCTTTTAGTAGTTTATAATTTCTAAACAGTGCAACATGGTGGTGCATCATTTCTATATTTGTACTCCTGGCATACACATACACATATATATGTGTATTTATGTTGATTATAGTTGGTTGATCCTACACAGTTAGGACTCTATATTGTTAATACACCTGAGTAATTCACATATTAGGGATTAAACCCTGCAAAAATTATATGAAATACCTCTTTACCTGACTATAATACATATTAAGGCTGACACACCCTACAATGTTATGAGTAATTATATTAATTATCAGCTCACTAATGTAGTAATGAAGCTACATACACTACATTATAAATTACAGAAGTTAACCTGACGAATATACATATTTTAGCTAAAACTCTCCAGTGTTATTAATTTCAAAGATAGATCTGAAAATCTTTTAAAATATCATTTGATATATTTTATTGTAGTGTCATATTTACTTGTGTACAGGATGCAGTAAGGATACACCTGAACATCCTCAGATGAAACGCTAAAATGCATTTCTGGGTCACAGGTAGGACATCGAAGGCCAAAGGTTGGTGCACAGACTATGTGTGAGTGTTTGTCTGTGAACATCAGATCTTTGTGGACTTCTCTGACCTCTAATGTAAACCAAAATATGATGGAATACAAGAAAGTAAATGTTGCAATTAATGGTATCAAATGTAACGCAATGCATTTCATTTGAGATCTAAAACAACATTTAACCTCCTATTTTCTCTCCAGTAAAGCTGTTAACAACTGAAATAGACATTTTTTCTTTTACATTCATTTTCTTCTGCTTGTCCGTGGTCGGGTCACGGAGGCAGCAGATGAAGCAGGTCGTTCCAGACGCACCTCCCCCGGCGAAGCTTTTCAGCTCTTCCTGGGGGATCCCGAATGGTTCCCAGACCAGACGAGATGCATAATCCCTCCATCGGGTTCTGGGTCTACCACGGGTCTGATGACAGGACTAAAAAGTCAATCATCGACCTTTAGCCTAAGGTGCTCTGGTACCAGGTACACTTATGAGCCACCTTATGCTTGAACACTGTGTTTGTTAC
Source organism: Dascyllus trimaculatus (assembly GCA_024666655.1). Classification (NCBI taxonomy): domain Eukaryota; kingdom Metazoa; phylum Chordata; class Actinopteri; family Pomacentridae; genus Dascyllus; species Dascyllus trimaculatus. The sequence goes on along the minus strand of JAMOIN010001622.1, from coordinate 6,991 downwards.
GGCCAATCTACGACTAGCACAGAAGTCCGATAACAAAGCACGGCTCGGGCTCAGATCGGGCAGGTGGTTCCTCCCAGTTGCCTACTTTGAAGTTACCGAGGAGAACTATGGAAGCTACCAGGCGAGGTGGCGGCTTTGCCTTTATCTGCTTTGATTGAGGCATTTTGAATCGCTCTTAGTCTCATCTCTCCCCCGGGATCAATTTGCCGTGGGCTACTGCCCCAGACAACATAGCTCTCGGGATCACAGAGACACTCAAACCCCTCCACCGCGATAAGGTGGCGATTCATCGGGGGGGAATTTTTTTTTTTTTTTTTTGATTTTTAAATTTTTTTTTTTGGATTATTATAGGCCGAATTTGTTTTGCTTTTTTTGCATTAGTATTTACATATTAATTATTACATATTACTGAATGTTTAGGTGCTGGTTGCAATTTGGTTAAAATTTGCTAACCAAAGTGCTTTTGCTGCAGATACGAAATCAAATTGTTGCCTGTTATCTTGAACTTTGCTAAATACGTTCTTGGTTTAGGGTTGCAGCCTCTTTTTGCTTTTTTTTTGCCAACACCTCTTCTTCTTCTTTTTTTTCTCAGGCATTTCTGTGGTGTCAGGTTTGACCACATATTGTCATGTTATGTGTTCTGTGTTTTGGGTTGCAGCCTCCTTAATCATTATTTTTTTTTTTTTTTTTGCTGCATGTTGCTCGTCATCAGTCTGCTGCAGTTTTTCTTTTTTTTTCTTTTTTTTGCAGACTGAAGACACTGTTGAAATTATTCGGATTTGTTGAACAACTTCCGAATCCAACACCTCTTCTTTTTTGGCTCCATCTTTTCCTCCACCTGAGGCATTTCTTCGATTTCTGGTTTGTCCATCTCGGTCTTTTTGATGGATTCTTGCTGTTGTGGTTTGTCAGCAGTTTTAGATTTGCTGAAAACCCTCCGCAGCCAACACTTCTTCTTCTTTGCCTTTGTCTTTTCTACTAACTGAGGCAATTCTTTGATTTCTGGTTTGTCCATCTCAGTCTTTGTGATGGATTCTTCGTGTTCTGGTTTGTCAACAGTTTTAGATTTGCTGAAGACCCTCCGCAGCCAACACTTCTTCTTCTTTGCCTTTGTCTTTTCTACTAACTGAGGCATTTCTTTGATTTCAGGCTGGTCCATCTCGGTCTTCGTGATGGATTCTTTCTGTTCTGGTTTGTCAACAATTTTAGATTTGCTGAACCATTTCAGCGGCCAACACTTCTTCTTTGCCTTGGTGTTTTTCTCAGGCATTTCTGTGGTTTCATGCTTGTGCAACTCGGTCACCGTGATGGATTCTATCTCTGTTTCATCAACAACCTCCTGAGGTGATACAGTCTCCACTTCTATGGGCTGTACCCTTCTATTGTTTGTATCATCATTAGGCTCCATGAGCTGGGCTTTGAGCTGCTCACTTTCATTGTAGAATCCATCTTCTTCCTCCTCATGTTTGGCAGCTTGAGCTTTCAGAGGCTGGTCCTGGACCTCATCAAGGTCTTGCTGCATCTGGCAATGTTGGATCTCCAACTCACCTGATGTGACTTGTGCTTCTTCTGTTTGTGAAGCATTCGTGATGGATTCGTTTTCTGTTTCGTCAACAACCTCCGGAAGTGACACAGTGTCCACTTCTGTTGGCTGTTCACTTGTGTTGATGGTATCGTCATCCTGCTCATTTTCTTGGCAGAGTCCATCTCCTTCCTCCTCATGTTCGGCAGCCTGCTCTTCTGCCTCTTCCTGAGCCTTCAGGGGCTGCTCCTGGAGTTCACTAGGGTCTTGTTGGATCTCCAGCTCACTTGACATGACTTTTGCCTCTTCTGTCTTTGAAGCACTGGTGTCATGTTGCTGAGTGTTGGGCTGGTGAGTGTCGCTGAGACCGTCTTCCTTCTGACTGGCATTGTCTTTTGCAGTACATTCTGCATAGTGCTTGCGAAGCAGGTCCAGCTGGGTCTTGTACTGCCAGGCTGTTTTGTTAGCAGCCTTCATTCTGTGGTAGTACTCATCCACCTTTGAAAGGCAGTGACTCAGGTGGGCTTTGGCATTGTGGTTCTCCCACATCAGATGCTGAATGTATTGCCGGTTCTGGGAGGGATGATGGGGCTTTCTCTGAACATTTTCATGTGCTGGGTTAAACCTTGGCCCCATGCGGTGAACAGGCCAGTCAGTGTATACGACATTGCACTGTTTTTCAGCAGCTTGTGGTTCAGTCTCCACTTCCATTGGCTGTTCACTTGTATCATCCTTGTCTTGCTGCTCCATGGGCTGGGCTTCAGGCTGCACAGTTTCTGTGCTGTCAGATGTGGGCTTGCGAGTGTCATTGCGACCCTCTTCCATCTGACTGGTGTTTTCTGGAGCGGCACGCTCTGCAAACTTCTCACGAAGCACCGTCAACTCGTTCTCATATTCCGCGGCCCTTTCATGAGCAGCAATCATCCTGGTGTAGTACAGGTTCTGCTTCTTCTTGCAGTCTCCGATTTGCATTGTGATGCTCTTAGACTCCTCTATCAGGAACTGAATGGTTCGCTCATCCTGGGAGTTGTAGTAGGGCTTTCCCTGGTAGTGAAACCTGTCATTGACTGGGGGATACCTTGGACCCCTGCGTTGAACAGGCCCTTCAGTGTGTCCAGTGTACTGTCCACCTGGGCGCTGCCAGTAGTGAGGCCCCTGATAATCCCTATGCTCCACTGCTTGTTTATGGTAGTGGAACCTGTCATTGACTGGGGGATACCTTGGACCTCTGTGCTGAACAGGTCCTTCGGTGTGTCCAGTGTAGTTCTGGCCACCTGGAGGCTGATATCCGGGACGCTGCCAATAGTAAGGCGTCTGATGGGGTTTAGGATTTTGTCCTCTTTTGGACATACTTTCATGTACGTTCTCCATTGCCGTAACTTCAAGTTTCACTCTTGTCTTTCTGTTGTCAAGACTTCGCAATGATGCTATTGTCTTTCTGTTGTCAAGGCTTCAAGACGATGCTCTTGTCTTTCTGTTGTCAAGGCTTCACGACGATGCTCTTGTCTCTCTGTTGTCAAGGCTTCACGATGATACTCTTGTCTCTCTGTTGTCTGGGATTCACGATTCTCAACTGTGCTGGAACGGAATGGTCTAGCTGTCTCTCTGCCCCCTATTTAATAACTTTTACAGTCCCTGATGACATCACATGTGATACATCAAAGGCATTGACTTTGATGACATCACATCAACGAGGCATCAAGGTTCTGTTTTCTTTCAAATTTAAATCAAAACAATTTTAGCATTACTAGACAGTTTGTAGTATTGGGCACATATCTGCCCAATGTGAATCCTTTGCTAAAATATCAAAGCTTGGATTGGCAAAGACAAACAAGAAAGTGTAGGAGAAAAGAACTGTCAGAATTTAAATGAATTATTTGTCATATTTACCTCTTTCCTGATGTTAAACATGAACCAGGAGGTTTTGAATTTAGAGAATGGCTTTATTTGACACTGTGCAACAAGCACTTTGGTGCCATACATCTGAATTGAGCAGTTTTCAGACATATACAAATTTGATGGTTGCTTAGGATGGCACCTACTGAACAGAAACCAAAGAGGAGGAAGAAACACACAAATATTTACAATACATACATTTATAGATGATTCATAGAGCCTGTCACTCATGTACAATGCTCTTCCAATGCTGCTCATACTGAGAAACAGTTTCAAAGGTACTAATTAAATACGACACAAGGCACAGCTGCATCATATGGGATAAATTTTGTGCCTATAGGAAGTGAATTTGAATTCTTCATATCTGAATGTGAACCATTTAATTTAAACCTGAATTGATGGGTTTGAATAATTGCTTTTAAAATCTGAATCTGAATGGTCTAATTTGAATCTACCTTTGAATCCACTGGTTTGAATGTGTATCGATGTAAAATTGTAACTGGATTTCATTCACTTGAAAAATTCAGCTCCTAATTCAGTCTTACTTTTCAGTTTGACTTCTGTCCATTTCAATTTCAAATTTTGAATTCATTTTTTGTGCCACACATCCGGGGCCTGGCGTCAGGCAGAAGTAGTCGAACGCAGATGGGAAGAACTCGGTTTAACCACAGCAACGCGCTTTACGTTGTCTTTGCCGAATGAATGAACGAATGTAGTTTGTGGACTTTAGCAGCAGCATATATCCGGGGGGCTGGCGCGAACACTCCCGGCCCCCGGCGGCCGGTGTTCCAGTTTAACTGGTGACATTTGCCGTGGATTTAGGCTCCAGATGTTCCTTTCGAAGATTTGTCAAGACCAGACCTGCGTGCGTGTGTGAAGATAAAGATACTAGATAAAGACGACGTCACCGAAAAATGTCAACATCACTTGTTAATAAAGTCTATATTATGTCAGTACCATCTACAGACAGCAAAACCAAACGTGCTGGTCAAAATAAAAGACATATTTTTCAGTACAGTGAGGAGATTCGAACCGATGTGATCCAGAGGAATAAAACAGAAGTCGTGCATTTAACCTGTTGTGCCACCGACTGACCCAAAATTAATAGGGGGTCGTGATGCTGTGGCTGAGCTTCTGTTGATGGATGGTCTGGTTGGCCTGTTGCTGCAGGTCGGAACAGCGGTGGACAGCGTGGAGCCTCCAAGTCAATGCTGAAGAATTGAGGAAGGACTTCGGTGGGACTCTAGAGAAAGATGAATCTGGGGAAGGACGACTCTTGGAAAGGAGGACTCAAAGTGATGCTTTCAGGTATGATCTTTTAAAAGGGACCTTTGCAAGACATTAACTCAGGAGGGGGTCTGGCACAGCTTCTGTCAGGGAAGGTTGATGTTCTCACAGAGTTACAGTGTTAAGATACCGTTTAGTAGTTTATAATTTCTAAACAGTGCAACATGGTGGTGCATCATTTCTATATTTGTACTCGTGTCATACACACATATATATATGGGTATTTATGTTGTTTATGGTTGGTTGATCCTACACAGTTAGGACTCTATAGTGTTAATACACTTGAGTAATTCACATATTAGGGATTAAACCCTGCAAAAATTATATGAAATACCTCTTTACCTGACTATAATACATATTAAGGCTGACACGCCCTACAATGTTATTAGTAACTATATTATTAATCTGCTCACTAATGTAGTAATGAAGCTACATACACTACATTATAAATTACAGAAGTTAACCTGACCAATATACGTATTTTAGCTAAAACTCTACAGTGTTATTAATTTCAAAGATAGATCTGAGAATCTTTTAAAATATTATTTGAGATATTTTATTGTGGTGTCATATTTACTTGTGTACAGGATGCAGTAAGGATACACCTGAACATCCTCAGATGAAACGCTAAAATGCATTTCTGGGTCACAGGCAGGACATCGAAGGCCAAAGGTTGGTGCACAGACTATGTGTGAGTGTTTGTCTGTGAACATCAGATCTTTGTGGACTTCTCTGACCTCTAATGTAAACCAAAATATAATGGAATACAAGAAAGTAAATGTTGCAATTAATGGTATCAAATGTAACGCAATGCATTTCATTTGAGATCTAAAACAACATTTAACCTCCTATTTTCTCTCCAGTAAAGCTGTTAACAACTGAAATAGACATTTTTTCTTTTACATTCATTTTCTTCTGCTTGTCCGTGGTCGGGTCACGGAGGCAGCAGATGAAGCAGGTCGTTCCAGACGCACCTCCCCCGGCGAAGCTTTTCAGCTCTTCCTGGGGGATCCCGAATGGTTCCCAGACCAGACGAGATGCATAATCCCTCCATCGGGTTCTGGGTCTACCCCGGGTCTGATGACAGGACTAAAAAGTCAATCATCGACCTTTAGCCTAAGGTGCTCTGGTACCAGGTACACTTATGAGCCACCTTATGCTTGAACACGGTGTTTGTTACGGCCAATCTACGACTAGCACAGAAGTCCGATAACAAAGCACGGCTCGGGCTCAGATCGGGCAGGTGGTTCCTCCCAGTTGCCTACATTGAAGTCACGGAGGAGAACTATGGAGGCTACCAGGCGAGGTGGCGGCTTTGCCTTTACCTGCTTTGATTGAGGTATTTTGAATCGCTCTTAGTCTCATCTCTCCCCCGGGATCAATTTGCCGTGGGCTACTGCCCCAGACAACATAGCTCTCGGGATCACAGAGACACTCAAACCCCTCCACCGCGATAAGGTGGCGATTCATCGGGGGGGAATTTTTTTTTTTTTTTTTTGGATTTTTTAATTTTTTTTTTTGGATTATTATAGGCCGAATTTGTTTTGCTTTTTTGCATTAGTATTTACATATTAATTATTACATATTACTGAATGTTTAGGTGCTGGTTGCAATTTGGTTAAAATTTGCTAACCAAAGTGCTTTTGCTGCAGATACAAAATCAAATTGTTGCCTGTTATCTTGAACTTTGCTAAATACGTTCTTGGTTTAGGGTTGCAGCCTCTTTTTGCTTTTTTTTTTTGCCAACACCTCTTCTTCTTCTTTTTTTTCTCAGGCATTTCTGTGGTGTCAGGTTTGACCACATATTGTCATGTTATGTGTTCTGTGTTTTGGGTTGCAGCCTCCTTAATCTTTTTTTTTTTTTTTTTTTTTGCTGCATTTTGCTCGTCATCAGTCTGCTGCAATTTTTCTTTTTTTTTTCTTTTTTTTTGCAGACTGAAGACACTGTTGAAATTATTCGGATTTGTTGAACAACTTCCGAATCCAACACCTCTTCTTTTTTGGCTCCATCTTTTCCTCCACCTGAGGCATTTCTTCGATTTGTGGTTTGTCCATCTCGGTCTTTGTGATGGATTCTTGCTGTTGTGGTTTGTCAGCAGTTTTAGATTTGCTGAAAACCCTCCGCAGCCAACACTTCTTCTTCTTTGCCTTTGTCTTTTCTACTAACTGAGGCATTTCTTCCATTTCAGGCTGGTCCATCTCGGTCTTCGTGATGGATTCTTTCTCTTCTGGTTTGTCAACAGTTTTAGATTTGCTGAACCATTTCAGCGGCCAACACTTCTTCTT
>JAMOIN010000876.1:0-131067 GCA_024666655.1 Dascyllus trimaculatus | reverse complement strand
GGAGCCAGGCGGGCATTGGTGCTGGGGGGCCCGGTGTGCTGTGCTGGGGAGCCCGGTGTGCTGGGCTGTGGTGCTGGGGAGCCGTGTAGACAGGCTCTGCTGCGGAGCGGTGTGAACAGGCTCTGATGGAGACCCAGGCGGGCTGTGGTGCTGGGGGCCCCCATGTGCTGTGCTGGGGAGCCCGGTGTGCAGGGCTGTGCTGCTGGGGAGCCGTAAGGTCAGTCTCTGCTGGGGAATGGTTTGAAAAGGCTCTGATGGAGAGCCAGGCGGGCTGTGGTGCTGGGGGCCCCCGTGTGCTGTGCTGGGGAGCCCGGTGAGCTGGGCTGGGGAGCTTGGTGTGCTGGGCTGTGCTGCTGGGGAGCCGTGTGGACAGGCTCTGCTGGGGAGCCTTGTGAAGAGGCTCTGCTGGAAAGCCAGGTGGGCTGAGGTTCTGGGGGCCCCCGTGTGCTGTGCTGGGGAGCCCGGTTGGCTGGGTTGGAGGCCCGGTGTGCAGGGCTGTGCTGCTGGGGAGCCGTGTGGAAAGGCTCTACTGGGGAGCGGTGTGAACATGCTCTGATGGAGCGCCAGGCGGGCTGTGGTGCTTGGCGGCCCCGTGTGCTGTGCTGGGGAGCCCGGTGATCTGTGCTGGGGGCCCCGTTTGCTGTGCTGGGGAGTCCGGTGAGCAGGGCTGGGGAGCCCGGTGTGCTGGGCTGTGGTGCTGGGGGCCCCCGTGTGCTGTGCTGGGGAGCCCGGTGTGCAGGGCTGTGCTGCTGGGGAGCCGTATGGACAGTCTCTGCTGGGGAAATGGTTTGAACAGGCTCTGATGGAGAGCCAGGCGGGCTGTGGTGTTGGGGCCCCCCGTGTGCTTTGCTGGGGAGCCCAGTGAGCTTTGCTGGGGAGCCCGGTGTGCTGGGCTGTGCTGCTGGGTAGCCCTGTAGACAGGCTCTGCTGGGGAGCGGTGTGAACAGGCTCTGATGGAGAGCCAGGTTGGCTGTGGTGCTTGGGGGCCCCGTGTGCTGTGCTGGGGAGCCCGGTGAGCTGGGCTGGGGAGGCCAGTGTGCTGGGCTGTGCTGCTGGGGAGCCGTGTGGACCGGCTCTGCTTGGGAGTGGTTTGAACAGGCTCTGCTGGAGAGCCAGGCGGGCCGTGGTGCTGGGGGCCCCCGTGTGTTGTTTTGGGGAACCCGGTGTGTTGGGCTGGGGAGGCCGGAGTGCTGGGCTGTGCTTCTGGGGAGCCGTGTTGACAGGATCTGCTGGGGAGCGTTTTGAACAGGCTCTGATGGAGAGCCAGGCGGGCTGTGCTGCTGGGGAGCCTTGTAGACAGGCTCTGCTGGGGAGCGGTGTGAAGAGGCTCTGCTGGAGAGCCAGGCGGGCTGTGGTGCTGGGGGCCCCCGTGTGCTGTGCTTGGGATCCCGGTGTGCTGGGCTGTGCTGCTGGGGAGCCGTGTGGACAGGCTCTGCTTTGGAGCCAGGCGGGCATTGGTGCTGGGGGGCCCGGTGTTCTGTGCTGGGGAGCCCGGTGTGCTGGGCTGTGGTGCTGGGGAGCCGTGTAGACAGGCTCTGCTGCGGAGCGGTGTGAACAGGCTCTGATAGAGAGCCAGGCGGGCTGTGGAGCTGGTGGCCCACATGTGCTGTGCTGGGGAGCCCGGTGTGCAGGGCTGTGCTGCTGGGGAGCCGTATGGACAGTCTCTGCTGGGGAATGGTTTGAAAAGGCTCTGATTGAGAGCCAGGCGGGCTGTGGTGCTGGGGGTCCCCGTGTGCTGTGCTGGGGAGCCCGGTGAGCTGGGCTGGGGAGCCTGGTGTGCTTGGCTGTGCTGCTGGGGAGCCGTGTGGACAGGCTCTGCTGGGGAGCCTTGTGAAGAGGCTCTGCTGGAAAGCCAGGTGGGCTGAGGTGCTGGGGGGACCCGTGGTCTGTGCTGGGGAGCCCGGTGAGCTGTGCTGGGGAGCCCGGTGAGCTTGGCTGGGGAGCCCGGTGTGCTGGGCTCTTCTGCTGGGGAGCCGTGTGGACAGGCTCTGCTCGGGAGCCAGGCGGGCATTGGTGCTGGGGGGCCCCGTGTGCTGTGCTGGGGAGCCCAATGAGCTGGGCTGTTTTGCTGTGTAGCCGTGGAGACAGGCTCTGCTGGGGAGAGGGTTGAACAGGCTCTGATGGAGAGCCAGGCGGGCTGTGGTTCAGTGGAGCCCGGTGAGCTGTGCTGGGGGCCCCCGTGTGCTGATCTGGGGGCTCCCGTGTTCTGTGCTGGGGGCCCCCGTGTGCTGTGCTGGGGAGCCCGGTGTGCTGGGCTGTGGTGCTGGGGGGCCCCGTGTGATGTGCAGCGGAGCCCGGTGAGATCGGCTATGGAGCCCGGTGTTCTCGGCTGTGCTCCTAGGGAGCCGTGTGGACAGGCTCTGCTGGGGAGTGGTTTGAACAGTCTCTGCTGGAGAGCCAGGCGGGCTGTGGTGCAGGGGGGCCCCATGAGCAGTGCTGGGGAGCCCGATGAGCTGGGCTGGGGAGCCCGTTGTACTGGGCTGTTGTGCTGGGCAGCCGTGTAGACAGGCTCTGCTGCGGAGCGGTGTGAACAGGCTCTGATGGAGAGCCAGGCGGGCTGTGGTGCTGGGGGGCCCCGTGTGCTGTGCTGGGGAGCCCGGTGTGCTGGGCTGTGGTGCTGGGGAGCCGTGTAGACAGGCTCTGCTGCGGAGCGGTGTGAACAGGCTCGGATGGAGAGCCAGGCGGGCTGTGGTGCTGGGGGGCCCTGTGTGCTGTGCTGGGGAGCCCGGTGTGCTTGGCTGAGCTGCTGGGGTGCCGTGTGGACAGGGTCTGCTGGGAAGCGGTGTTAACAGCCTCTGATGGAGAGCCGGGCGGGCTGTGGTGCTGGGGGCCCCCGTGTGCTTTGTTCGTTAGCCCGGTGAGCAGGGCTGCGGAGCCCGGTGTGCTGGGGTGAGCTGCTGGGGTGCCGTGTGTACAGGGCCTGCTGGGAAGCGGTGTGAAAAGGCTCTGATGGAGAGCCAGGCGGGCTGTGGTGCTGGGGTGCCCCGTGTGGTGTGCTCGGAAGCCCGGTGAGCTGGGCTGCGGAGCCCGGTGTGCTGGGCTGAGCTGCTGGGGTGCCGTGTGGACAGGCTCTTCTGGGGAGCGGTGTGAACAGGCTCTGATGGAGAGCCAGGTGGGCTGTGGTGCTGGGGTGCCCCGTGTTCTGTGCTGGGGAGCCCGTTGAGCTGGGCTGGGGAGCCCGGTATTCTGGGCTGTGCTGCTGGGGAGCCGTGTGGAAAGGCATTGCTGGGGAGTGGTTTGAAAAGGATCTGCTGGACAGCCAGGCGGGCTGTGGTGCTGGGGGGCCCCTTGTTCTGTGCTGAGGAGGCCGTTGAGCTGGCCTGGGGAGCCCGGTGTGCTGGGCTGTTGTGCTGGGGAGCCGAGTGAACAGGCTCTGCTCGGGAGTGGTTTGAACAGGCTCTGCCGGAGAGCCAGGCGGGCTGTGGTGCTGGGTGCCCCCGTGTGCTGTGCTGGGGAGCCCGCTGAGCTGGGCTGGGAGCCCGGTGTGCTGGGGTGTTCTGCTGGGGAGCCGTGTGGACAGGCTCTGCTGAGGAGCCGTGTGGACAGGCTCTGCTGGGGAGTGGTTTGAACAGTCTCTGCTGGAGAGCCAGGCGGGCTGTGGTGCTGTGGGGCCCTGTGTACTGTGCTGTGGAGGCCGGTGTGCTGGGCTGGGGAGCCCTTTGTGCTGGGCTGTGGTGCTTGGGTGCCGTGTGGACAGGCTCTGCTGGGGAGCGGTGTGAACTGGCTCTGATGGAGAGCCAGGCGGGCTGTGGTGCTGGGGGGCCCCGTGTGCTGTGCTGGGGAGCCCGGTGTGCAGGGCTGTTCTGCTGGGGAGCCGTATGGACAGTCTCTCCTGGGGAATGGTTTGAAAAGGCTCTGATGGAGAGCCAGGCGGGCTGTGGCTTTGGGGGCCCCCGTGTGCTTTGCTGGGGAGCCCTTTGAGCAGGGCTGGGGAGCCCGGTGTGCTGGGCTGTGGTGCTGGGGAGCCGTGTGGACAGGCTCTGCTGGGGAGTGGTTTCAATAGGCTCTGCAGGGTAGTGGTGTGATCAGGCCATGATGGAGAGCCAGGCGGGATGTGGTGCTGGTGGCCCCCGTGTGCTGTGATCGGGAGCCCGGTGAGCTTGGCCGGGGAGCCCGCTGTGCTAGGCTGTGCTGCTGGGGAGCCGTGTGGACAGGGACTGCTGGGGAGTGGTTTGAACAGGCTCTGCTGAGGAGCCAGGCGGGCTGTGGTGCTGGGGGGCCCCGTGTGCTGTGGTGGGGAGCCCGGTGAGCTGGGCGGGGGAGCCCGGTGTGCTGGGCTGTGGTGCTGGGGAGCCGTGTAGACAGGCTCTGCTGGGGAGCGGTGTTAACAGGCTCTGCTGGGGAGTGGTTTAAAAAGACTCTGCTGGAGAGCCAGGCGGGCTGTGGTGCTGGGGGGCCCCGTGTGCCTTTCTGGGGAGCCCGGTGAGATCGGCTGGGGAGCCCTGTGTGCTGGGCTGTGCTGCTGGGGAGCCCTGTGGACAGGCTCTACTGTGGAGCGGTGTTTACAGGCTCTGCTGGAGAGCCAGGCGGCCTGTGGTTCTGGGGGCCCCTGTGTCAACTTCTGGGGAGCCCGGGTAGTTGGGCTGGGGAGCCCGGTTAGCTGGGCTGTGCTGCTGGGGAGCCGTGTAGACAGGCTCTGCTGGGGAGTGGGTTCAACAGACTCTGCTGGAGAGCAAGGCGGGCTGTGGTGCTGGGGGGCCCCGTGTGCCTTGCTGGGGAGCCTGGTGAGATCGGCTGGGGAGCCCGGTGTGCTGGGCTGTGCTGCTGGGGAGCCCTGTGGACAGGCTCTGCTGGGGAGCCAGGCGGCCTATGGTTCTGGGGGCCCCCGTGTCCAGTGCTGAGGAGACCGGTTAGCTGGGCTGGGGAGCCCAGTGTGCTGGGCTGTGGTGCTGGGGAGCCGTGTGGACAGGCTCTGCTGGAGATCCAGGCGGGTTGTGGTGCTGGGGGCCACCGTGTGCATTGCTGTGGAGCCCGTTGTGCTGGGCTGTGCTGCTGGGGAGCCGTGTGGACAGGCTCTGCTGGAGAGCCAGGCGGGCTGTGCTGCTGAGAAGGGTGAGCTGGGCTGGGGAGCCCGGTGTGCTGGGCTGTGGTGCTGGGGAGCCGTGTGGACAGGCTCTGCTGGGGAGCGGTTTGAGCAGGCCCTGCTGGAGAGCCAGGCGGGCTGTGGTGCAGGGCGGCCCCGTGTTGTTTGCTGGGGGCCCCCGTGTGCTGTACTGGGGAGCCCGGTCTGCTTGGCTGTGCTGCTGGTGAGCCGTGTGGACAGGCTCTGCTGCAGACCCTGGCGGCCTGTGGTGCTGGTGGCCCCCATGTGCTGTGCTGTAGAGCCTGGTGAGCTGGGCTGGGGAGCCTGGTGTTCTGGGCAGTGCTGCTGGGGAGCCGTGCATACTGGCTCTGCTGGGGAGCTGTGTGAACAGGCTCTGCTGGAGAGGCAGGCAGGCTGTTGCTCTGGGGGCCCCCTTGTGCTGTGCTGGGGAGCCCGGTTAGCTGGGCTGGGGAGCCCAGTGTGCAGGGCTGCGCTGCTGGGTAGCCGTACGGACAGTCTCTGCTGGGGAAAGGTTTGAACAGGCTCTGATGGAGATCCAGGCGGGCTGTGTTTCAGGGGAGCCCGGTGAGATGTGCTGGGGGCCCACGTGTGCTGGGCTGTGGTGCTGGGGAGCCCGGTGTGCTGGACTGTGGTGATGGGGAGCCGTGTAGACAAGCTCAGCTGGGGAGCGGTGTGAACAGGCTCTGATGGAGAGCCAGGCGGGCTGTGGTGCTGGGTTGTCCCGTGTGCTGTGCTGGGGAGCCCGTTGAGCTGGGCTGGGGGCCATGGTGAGCTGCGCTGGGGAGCCCGGTGTGCTGGCCTGTGGTGCTTGTGAGCTGTGTGGACAGGCTCTTCTGGGGGGTGGTTTGAACAGGCTCTGCTGGAGAGCCAGGCGGGCTGTGGTGCCGGGGGGCCCCGTGTTCTGTGCTGGGGACCCTGGTGAGCTGGGCTGGGGAGCCCGGTGTGCTGGGCTGTGCTGCTGGGGAGCCGTGTGGACAGGCTCTCCCGGGGAGCGGTGTGAAAAGGCTCTGATGGAGAGCCAGCCGGGCTGTGGTGCTGGGGGGCCCCGTGTGCTGTGCTCGGGAGCCCAGTGAGCTGGGCTTCGGAGCCCAGTGTGCTGGGCTGTGGTGCTGGGAAGCCGTGTAGACAGGCTCTGATGGGGAGAGGGTTGAACAGGCTCTGATGGAGAGTCAGGAAGGCTGTGGTGCTGGTGGGCCCCGTGTGCTGTGCTGGTGAGCCCGTTGAGCTGTGCTGGGGAGCCTGGTGTGCTGGGCTGTGGTGCTGGGGAGCCCGGTGTGCTGGACTGTGGTGATGGGGAGCCGTGTAGACAGGGTCTGCTGGCGATCCATTCGGGCTGTGGTGCTGGGGGGCCCCGTGTGCTGTGCCGGGGGGCCCGGTGTGCTGGGCTGGGGAGCCCCGTGTGCTGGGCTGTGGTGCTGGGGAAACCGGTGTCCTGGACTGTGGTGATGGGGAGCCGTGCAGACAGGCTCTGCTGGGGAGCGGTGTGAACAGGCTCTAATGGAGAGCCAGGCGGGCTGTGGTGCTCGGGGCGCCCGTGTGCTGTGGAGGGGGGCCCGGTGAGCTTGGCTGGTGAGCCCGATGTGCTGGGCTGTGGTGCTGGCCAACCGTGTAGCCAGGCTCTGCTGGGGAGCGGTGTGAAAAGGCACTGATGGAGAGCCAAGCGGGCTGTGGTGCTGGGGGCCCAGTGTGCCGTGATCTGGAGCCCGGTGAGCAGGGCTGGGGAGCCTGGTGCGCTGGGCTGTGCTGCTGGGGAGCCGTGTAGACAGGCTCTGCTGGGGAGCAGTGTGAAGAGGCTCTGCTCGAGAGCCAGGCGGGCTGTGGTGCTGGGGGGCCCCGTGTGCAGTGCTGGAGAGCCCGGTGAGCTGTGCTGTGGTGCTGGCGAGCCGTGTGGACAGGCTCTGCTGGGGAACGATGTGAAATGGCTCTGATGGAGAGCCAGGCGTGCTGTGGTTCTGGGGGGCCCTGTGTGCTGTGCTGTGGAGTCCGGTGAGCTGGGCTGGGGAGCCCGGTGTGCTGGGCTGTGGTGCTGGGGAGCCTTGTAGACATTCTCTCCTGCGGAGCGGTGTGAACAGGCTCTTATGGAGAGCCAGGCGGCCTGTAGTGCTGGGGGCCCCCGTGTGCTGTGCTAGGCGGACCGGTGAGCTGGGCTGGGGAGCCCGGTGTGCTGGGCTCGGGAGCCCGGTGTGCTGGGCTGTGGTGCTTGGGAGCCGTGAGGACAGGCTCTGCTGGGGAGCGGTGTGAACAGGCTCTGATGGAGAGCCAGGCGGGCTGTGGTGCTGGGGGGCCCCGTGTGCTGTGCTGGGGAGCCCGGTGAGCAGGGCTGGGGAGCCTGGTTTGCTGGGCTGTGCTGCTGGGGAGCCGTGTAGACAGGCTCTGCTGGGGAGCGGTGTGAAGAGGCTCTGCTAGAGAGCCAGGCTGGCAGTGGTGCTGGGGGGCCCCGTGTGCAGTGCTGGAGAGCCCGGTGAGCTGGGCTGTGGTCCTGGGGAGCCGTGTGGACAGGCTCTGCTGGGGAGCGGTGTGAAATGGCTCTGATGGAGAGCCAGGCGGGCTGAGGATCTGGGGGGCCCTGTGTGCTTTGCTGGGGGACCCGGTGAGCTGGGCTGGGGAGCCCGGTGTGCTGGGCTGTGGTGCTGGGGAGCCTTGTAGACAGGCTTTGCTGGGGAGTGGTGTGAACAGGCTCTGTTGGAGAGCCAGGCGGGCTGTGGTGCTGGGGGACCCCGTGTGCTGTGATGGGGAGCTCGGTGTGCTGGGCTGGGGAGCCCGGTGTGCTGGGCTGTGGTGCTGGCGAGCCGTGTGGACAGGCTCTGCTGGGGAGTTGTGTGAACAGGCTCTACTGGAGAGCCAGGCGGGCTGTGGTGCTGGGGGCCCCGGTGTGCTGTGCTGGGGAGTCCAGTGAGGTGGGCTGGGGAGCCCGGTGAGCTGGGCTGTGCTGCTAGGAAGCCGTGTGGACAGGCTCTGCTGGGTAATGGTTTGAACAGGCTCTTCTGGAGAGCCAGGCGGGCTGTGGTGGTGGGGGCCCCCGTGTGATGTCCCGGGGAGCCCGGTGTTCTGGGCTGTGCTGCTGGGGAGCCGTGTAGACAGGCTCTGCTGGGGAGCGGTATGAACAGGATTTGATGGAGAGCCAGGCGGGCTATGGTTCTGGGGGGGCCCGTGTGCTGTGCTGGGGAGCCCGGTGAGCTGGGCTGGTGAGCCCGGTGTGCTGGGCTGTTGTGCAGGGGAGCTGTGTAGACAGGCTCTGCTGTGGAGGGGTGTGAACAGGCTTTGTTGGAGAGCCAGGCGGGCTATGGTGCTGGGGGGCCCCGTGTGCTGTGCTGGGGGAGCCCTGTGAGCTGGGCTGGGGAGCCCAGTGTGCTGGGCTGTGGTGCTTGGGAGCCGTGTGGACTCGCTCTGCTGGGGAGTGGTTTGAACAGGCTCTGATGGAGAGCCAGGCGGGCTGTGGTGCTGGGGGGGACCGTGTGCTGTCCTGTGGAGCCCGGTGAGCTGGGCTGGGGAGCCCAGTGTGCTGGGCTGTGGTGCTGGGGAGCCGTGTGGACAGGCTCTTTTGGGGAGTGGTTTGAACAGGCTCTGATGGAGAGCCAGGCGGGCTGTGGTGCTGGGGGCCCCCGTGTGCAGTGCTCGGGAGCCCGTTGAGCTGGGCTGGGGAGCCCGGTGTGCTGGGCTGTGGTGCTGGGGAACCGTGTATACAGGCTCTGCTGCGGAGCTGTGTGAACAGGCTCTGATGGAGAGCCAGGCGGGCTGTGGTGCCGGGGGCCCGTGTGCCTTGCTGTGGAGCCCGGTGACATCGGCTGGGGAGCCCGGTGTGCTGGGCTCTGCTGCTGGGGAGCCCTGTGGACAGGCTCTACTGGGGAGCAATTTTAACAGGCTCTGCTGGAGAGCCAGGCGGGCTGTGGTGCTGGGGGGCCCCGTGTGCTGTGCTGGGGAGCCCGGTGTGCTGGGCTGTGGTGCTGGGGAGCCGTGTTGACGGGCTCTGCTGGGGAGCGGTGTGAACAGGTTCTGATGGAGAGCCAGGCGGGCTGTGGTGCTGGGGGGCCCCTTGTGCTGTGCTGGGGGGCCCGGTGAGTTGCGCTGGGGAGCCCGGTGTGCTTGGCTGAGCTTCTGGGGTGCCGTGTGGACAGGGTCTGCTGGGAAGCGGTGTGAAAAGGCTCTGATGGAGAGACAGTTGGGCTGTGTCGCTGGGGGGCCCCGTGTGCTGTGATCGGAAGCCCGGTGAGCTGGGCTGCGGAGCCCGGTGTGCTGGGCTGAGCTCCTGGGGTGCCGTGTGGTCAGGGTCTGATGGGAAGCGGTGTGATACGGCTCTGATGGAGAACCAGGCGGGCTGTGGAGCTGGGGGGCCCCGTGTGCTGTGATCTGAAGCCCGGTGAGCTGGGCTGCGGAGCCCGGTGTGCTGGGCTGAGCTGCTGGGGTGCCGTTTTTACAGGTTCTTCTGG
This sequence comes from Dascyllus trimaculatus, assembly GCA_024666655.1. Taxonomy (NCBI): domain Eukaryota; kingdom Metazoa; phylum Chordata; class Actinopteri; family Pomacentridae; genus Dascyllus; species Dascyllus trimaculatus. Next base: position 121,596 of record JAMOIN010000876.1, on the reverse strand, counting down.
GGAGCGGTGTGAACAGGCTCTAATGGAGAGACAAGCGGGCTGTGGTTCTGGGGGGCCCCGTGTGCTGTGCTGGGGAGCCCGTTGAGCTGGGCTGGGGAGCCCGGTATGCTGGGCTGTGCTGCTGGTGAGCCGTGTCTAAAGGCATTGGTGGGGAGTGGTTTGAAAAGGATCTGCTGGACAGCCAGGCGGGCTGTGGTGCTGGGGGGGCGCCGTGTGCCGTGCCCGGGAGCCCGGTGAGCTGGGCTGGGGAGCCCGGTGTGCTGGGCTGTGGTGCTGGGGAGCCTTGTGGACAGGCTCTGCTGGGGAGCGGTGTGAACAGGCTCTGATGGAGAGCCAGGCGGGCTGTGGTGCTGGGGGCCCCGGTGTGCTGTGATGGGGAGCCCGGTGAGCTGGGCTGGGGAGCCCGGTGTGCAGGGCTGTGGTGCTGGGGCGCCGTGTGGACAGGCTCTGCTGAGGAACGGTGTGTACAGGCTCTGATGGAGAGCCAGGCGGGCTGTGGTGCTGGGGGGCCCATTGTTCTGTTCTGAGGAGCCCGTTGAGCTGGCCTGGGGAGCCCGGTGTGCTGGGCTGTGGTGCTGGGGAGCCGTGTGGACAGGCTCTGCTGGGGAGTGGTTTCAATAGGCTCTGCAGGGTAGTGGTGTGAGCAGGCCATGATGGAGAGCCAGGCGGGATGTGGTGCTGGTGGCCCCCGTGTGCTGTGATCGGGAGCCCGGTGAGCTTGGCCGGGGAGCCCGCTGTGCTAGGCTGTGCTGCTGGGGAGCCGTGTGGACAGGGACTGCTGGGGAGTGGTTTGAACAGGCTCTGCTGAGGAGCCAGGCGGGCTGTGGTGCTGGGGGGCCCCGTGTGCTGTGGTGGGGAGCCCGGTGAGCTGGGCTGGGCAGCCCGGTGTGCTGGGCTGTGGTGCTGGGGAGCCGTGTAGACAGGCTCTGCTGCGGAGCGGTGTGAACAAGCTCATATGGAGAGCCAGGCGGGCTGTAGTGCTGGGGGCCCCCGTGTGCTGTGCTGGGCGGCCCGGTGAGCTGGGCTGGGGAGCCCGGTGTGCTGGGCTGTGGAGCCCGGTGTGCTGGGCTGTGGTGCTTGGGTGCCGTGTGGACAGGCTCTGCTGGGGAGCGGTGTGAACAGGCTCTGATGGAGAGCCAGGCGGGCTGTGGTGCTGGGGGGCCCCGTGTGCTGTGCTGGCGAGCCCTGTGAGCTGGGCTGGGGAGCCCGGAGTGCTGGGCTTTTGTGCTTCGGAGCCGTGTAGACAGGCTCTGCTGCGGACGGGTGTGAACAGGCTCTGATGGAGAGCAGGCGGGCTGTGGTGCTGGGGGCGGCCGTGTGCTGTGCTCAGGAGCCCGTTGAGCTTGGCTGGGAAGCCCGGTGTGCTGGGCTGTGGTGCTCGGGAGCAGTGTAGACAGGCTCTGCTGTGGAGTGGTTTGAACAGGCTCTGATGCAGAGCCAGGCAGGCTGTATTGCTGGGGGGCACCGTGTGTTGTGCTGGGGAGGCCGGTGTGCTGGGCTGTGGTGCTGGTGAGCCGTGCGGACAGGCTGTGCTGTGGAGCGGTGTTAACAGGCTTTGATGGAGAGCCAGGCGGGCTGTGGTGCTGGGGGGCACCGTGTTCTGTGCTGGGGAGCCCGGTGAGCTGGGCTGGGGAGCCCGGTGTGCTGGGCTGTGCTGCTGGGGAGGCGTGTGTACAGGCTCTGCATGGGAGTGGATTGAACAGGCTCTGATGGAGAGCCAGGCGGGCTGTTGTGCTGGGGAGCCCCGTGTTCTTTGCTGGGGAGCCGGGTGAGCTGGAATGGGGAGCCCGGTGTGCTGGGCTGGGGAGCCCGGTGTGCTGGGCTGTTCTGCTGGGGAGCCGTGTGGACAGGCTCTTCTGGGGAGCGGTGTGGACAGGCTCTGCTGGACAGCCAGGCGGGCTGTGGTGCTGGGGTGCCCCGTGTGTTGTGCTGGGGAGCCCGTTGAGCTGTGCTGGGGAGCCCGGTGTGCTGGGCTGTTGTGCTGGGGAGCGGTGTGGACAGGCTCTGCTGGAGAGCCAGGCGGGCTGTGGTGCTGAGGGGCCCCGTGTGCTGTACTGGGGAGCCTGGTGAGCAGGGCTGGGGAGCCCGGTGTGCTGGGCTGTGCTGCTGGGGAGCCGTGTGGACAGGCTTTGCTGAGGAGCGGTTTGAAAATGCTCTGCTGGAGAGCCAGGCGGGCTGTGGTGCTGGGGGCCCCCGTGTGCTGGGCTGGGGAGCCCGGTGTGCTGGGCTGTGCTGCTGGGGAGCCATGTGGACAAGCTCTGCTGGGGACTTGTTTCAACAGGCTCTGATTGAGAGCCAGGCGGGCTGTGGTGCTGGGGAGCCGTGTAGACAGGCTCTGCTGGGGAGCGGTGTGAAGAGGCTCTGATGGAGAGCCGGGCGGGCTGTGGTGCTGGGGGCCCCCGTGTGCTGTGCTGGGGATCCCGGTGTGCTAGGCTGTGCTGCTGGGGAGCCGTGTGGACAGGCTCTGCTGGGGAGCCAGGCGGGCATTGGTGCTGGGGGGCCCGGTGTGCTGTGCTGGGGAGCCCGGTGTGCTGGGCTGTGGTGCTGGGGAGCCGTGTAGACAGGCTCTGCTGCGGAGCGGTGTGAACAAGCTCTGATGGAGAGCCAGGCGGGCTGTGGTGCTGGGGGCCCCCGTGTGCTGTGCTGGTGGGCCCGGTGAGCGGGGCTGGGGATCCCGGTGTGCTGTGCTGTTGTGCTGGGGAGCTTTGTAGAAAGGCTTTGCTGGGGAGTGGTGTGAACAGGCTCTGTTGGAGAGCCAGGCAGGCTGTGGCTTTGGGGGCCCCCGTGTGCTGTGCTGGGGGGCACGGTGAGCTGGACTGGGGAGCCCGGTGTACTATACTGTGGTGCTGGCCAAACGTGTAGACAGGCTCTGCTGGGGTGCCCCGTGTGCTGTGCTGGGGAGCCCGGTGAGCTGGGCGTGGGAGCCCGGTGTTCTGGGCTGTGCTGCTGGGGAGGCGTGTGGACAGGCTGTGCTGGGGAGTGATTTCAAAAGGCTCTGCTGGAGAGCAAGGTGGGCTGTGGTGCTGGGGGTCCCCGTGTTCCATGCTGGGGAGCCGGTTGAGCCTGGCTGGGGAGCCCTGTGTGCTGGGCAGTGGTGCTGGGGAGGCGTGTTGACAGGCTGTGCTGGGGAGTGGTGTGTAAAGGTTCTGCTGGACAGCCAGGCGGGCTGTGGTGCTGGGGGCCCCCGTGTGCTGTGCTGGGGAGCCCGTTGAGCTTGGCTGGGGAGCCTGGTGTGCTGGGCTGTTGTGCTGGGGAGCTGTTTGAAAAGGCTCTGATTTAGAGCCAGGCGGGCTGTGGTGCTGGGGAGCCGTGTGGACAGGATCTGATGGGGAGCGGTTTGAACAGGCTCTGATGGAGAGCCGGGCGGGCTGTGCTGCGGTGTGCTGGGCTGTGGTGCTGGGGGGCCCCGTGTGCTGTGCTGCGGAGCCCGGTGAGATCGGCTATGTAGCCCGGTGTGCTGGGCGGTGCTGCTGGGGAGCCGTGTGGACAGGCTCTGCTGGGGAGCGATGTGAAGAGACTCTGCTGGATAGCCAGGCGGGCTGTGGTGCCGGGGGCCCTCGTGTGCTGTGCTAGGGAGCCCGGTGAGCTTGGCTGGGGAGCCCGGTGTGCTGGGCTGTGCTGCTGGGGAGCCGTGTGGACAGGCTCTGCTGGGGAGCGGTGTGAACAGGCTCTGATGGAGAGCCAGGTGGGATGTGGTGCTGGGGGGCCCCGTGTGCTGTGCTGGGGAGCCCAGTGAGCTGGGCTGTGGTGCTGGGGAGCCGTGTAGACAGGCTCTGCTGGGGAGCGGAGTGAATAGGCTCTGCTGGGGAGCGGTGTGAACAGGCTCTGATGGAGAGCCAGGTGGGCTGTGGTGCTGGGGGGCCCCGTGTGCAGTGCTGGGGAGCCCGGTGAGCTGGGCTGTGGTGCTGGGGAGCCGTGTCGACAGGCTCTGCTGGGGAGCGGAGTGAACAGGCTCTGCTGGGGAGCGGTGTGAAAAGGCACTGATGGAGAGCCAGGCGGGTTGTGGTGGTGGGGGGCCCCGTGTGCCGTGGTCGGGAGTCCGGTGAACTGGGCTGGGGTGCCTGGTATGCTGGGCTGTGCTGCTGGGGAGCCGTGTAGACAGGCTCTGCCGGGGAGCGGTCTGAACAGGCTCTGATGGAGAGCCAGGCGGGCTGTGGCTCTGGGGGGCCCCGTGTTCGGTGCTTGGGATCCCGTTGAGCTCGGCTGGGGAGCCCGGTGTGCTGGGCTGTTGTGCTGGCGAGCGGTGTGGACAGGCTCTGCTGGGGAGTGGTTTGAAAAGTCTCTGCTGGAGAGCCAGGCAGGCTGTGGTGCTGGGGGGCCCTCGTGTGCTGTGCTGGGGAGCCCGGTGAGCTGGGCTGGGGATCCCTGGGTGCTGGGCTGTGGTGATGGGGAGCAGTGTAGACAGGCTGTGCTGTTGAGCGGTGTGAACAGGCTCTGATGGAGAGCTAGCCGGGCTGTGGTGCTTGGGGCCCGCGCGTGCTGTGTTGGGGAGCCCGGTGAGCTGGGCTGTGCTGCTGGGGAGCCGTGTAGACAGGCTCTGCTGGGGAGAGGGTTGAACAGGCTCTGCTGGAGAGTAAGGCACGCTGTGTTGCTGGGGGCCCCCGTATGCTGTGCTGGGGAGCCCGGTGAGCTGGGCTGGGCAGCCCGGTGTGCTGGGCTGTGGTGCTGGGGAGCCGTGTAGACAGGCTCTGCTGCGGAGCGGTGTGAACAAGCTCATATGGAGAGCCAGGCGGGCTGTAGTGCTGGGGGCCCCCGTGTGCTGTGCTGGGCGGCCCGGTGAGCTGGGCTGGGGAGCCCGGTGTGCTGGGCTGTGGAGCCCGGTGTGCTGGGCTGTGGTGCTTGGGTGCCGTGTGGACAGGCTCTGCTGGGGAGCGGTGTGAACAGGCTCTGATGGAGAGCCAGGCGGGCTGTGGTGCTGTGGGGCCCCGTGTGCTGTGCTGGGGAGCCCGGTGTGCAGGGCTGTTCTGCTGGGGAGCCGTATGGACAGTCTCTCCTGGGGAATGGTTTGAACAGGCTCTGATGGAGAGCCAGGCGGGCTGTGGCTTTGGGGGCCCCCGTGTGCTTTGCTGGGGAGCCCGGTGAGCTGGGCTGGGGAGCCCGGTGTGCTGGGCTGTGGTGCTGGGGACCCGTGTGGAAAGGCTCTGCTGGGGAGTGGTTTCAATAGGCTCTGCAGGGTAGTGGTGTGAGCAGGCCATGATGGAGAGCCAGGCGGGATGTGGTGCTGGTGGCCCCCGTGTGCTGTGATCGGGATCCCGGTGATCTTGGCCGGGGAGCCAGCTGTGCTAGGCTGTGCTGCTGGGGAGCCGTGTGGACAGGGACTTCTGGGGAGTGGTTTGAACAGGCTCTGCTGGGGAGCCAGGCGGGCTGTGGTGCTGGGGGGCCCCGTGTGCTGTGCTGGGGAGCCCGGTGAGCTGGGCTGGGGAGCCCGGTGTGCTGGGCTGGGGAGCCCGGTGTGGTGGGCTGTGGTGCTGGGGAGCCGTGTAGACAGGCTCTGCTGGGGAGCGGAGTGAACAGGCTCTTCTGGGGAGCGGTGTGAACAGTCTATGATGGAGAGCCAGGCGGGCTGTGGTGCTGGGGAGCCGTGTGGACAGGATCTGATGGGGAGCGGTTTGAACAGGCTCTGATGGAGAGCCGGGCGGGCTGTGCTGCGGTGTGCTGGGCTGTGGTGCTGGGGGGCCCCGTGTGCTGTGCTGCGGAGCCCGGTGAGATCGGCTATGGAGCCCGGTGTGCTGGGCTGTGCTGCTGGGGAGCCGTGTGGACAGGCTCTGCTGGGGAGCGATGTGAAGAGACTCTGCTGGATAGCCAGGCGGGCTGTGGTGCCGGGGGCCCTCGTGTGCTGTGCTAGGGAGCCCGGTGAGCTTAGCTGGGGAGCCCGGTGTGCTGGGCTGTGCTGCTGGGGAGCCGTGTGGACAGGCTCTGCTGGGGAGCGGTGTGAACAGGCTCTGATGGAGAGCCAGGTGGGATGTGGTTCTGGGGGGCCCCGTGTGCTGTGCTGGGGAGCCCAGTGAGCTGGGCTGTGGTAATGGGGAGCCGTGTAGACAGGCTCTGCTGGGGAGCGGAGTGAATAGGCTCTGCTGGGGAGCGTTGTGAACAGGCTCTGCTGGGGAGCTATTCGGGCTGTGGTGCTGGGGGGCCCCGTGTGCTGTGCTGGGGAGCCCGTTGAGCTGGGCTGGGGAGCCCGGTGTGCTGGGCTGTGGTGCTGGGGAACCGTGTATACAGGCTCTGCTGCGGAGCTGTGTGAACAGGCTCTGATGGAGAGCCAGGCGGGCTGTGGTGCCGGGGGCCCGTGTGCCTTGCTGTGGAGCCCGGTGACATCGGCTGGGGAGCCCGGTGTGCTGGGCTCTGCTGCTGGGGAGCCCTGTGGACAGGCTCTACTGGGGAGCAATTTTAACAGGCTCTGCTGGAGAGCCAGGCGGGCTGTGGTGCTGGGGGGCCCCGTGTGCTGTGCTGGGGAGCCCGGTGTGCTGGGCTGTGGTGCTGGGGAGCCGTGTGGACAGGCTGTGCTGGGGAGTGGTTTGAACAGGCGTTGCTGGAGAACAACGCGGGCTATGTTGGTGGGGGCCAACGTGTGCTTTGCTTGGGGCCCCCATGTGCTGTGCTGGGGAGCCCGGAGTCCTTGGTTTTGCTGCTGGGGAGCCGTGTGGACAGGCTCTGCTGGGGAGTGTTTTGAACAGGCTCTGCTGGAGAGCCAGGCGGGCTGTGTTGCTGGGGGCCCTCGTGTGCTGTGGTGGGGGCCCCCGTGTTCTGTACTGGGGGCCCCCGTGTTCTGTGCTGGGGGCCCCCGTGTGCTGTGCAGGGGAGCCCAGTGAGCTGGGCTTCGGAGCCCAGTATGCTGGGCTGTGGTGCTGTGAAGCCGTGTGGACAGGCTCTGCTGGGGAGAGGGTTGAACAGGCTCTGATGGAGAGTCAGGCGGACTGTGGTGCTGCGGGGCCCCGTGTGCTATGCTGCGGAGCCCGGTGAGATCGGCTATGGAGCCCGGTGTGCTGGGCTGTGCTGCTGGGGAGCCGTGTAGACAGGCTCTGCTGGGGAGCGGAGTGAACAGGTTCTGCTGGGGAGCGGTGTGAACAGGGTCTGATGGAGAGCCAGGTGGGCTGTGGTGCTGGGGGGCCCCGTGTGCTGTGCTGGGGAGCCCAGTGAGCTGGGCTGTTGTGCTGGGAAGCCGTGTAGACAAGCTCTGCTGGGGAGCGGAGTGAACAGGCTCTGCTGGGGAGCGGTGTGAACAGTCTCTGATGGAGAGCCAGGCGGGCTGTGGTGCTGGAGGCCCCCGTGTGCTGTGCTGGGGTGCCCGGTATGCTGGGCTGTGGTGCTGGGGAGCCGTGTAGGCAGGCTCTTCTGGGGAGCGGTGTGAACAGGCTCTGCTGGGGAGCAGTGTGAACAGGCTCTGCTGGGGGAGTGGTTTGAACAGGCTCTGCTCGAGAGCCCGGCGGGCTGTGGTGCTGGGTGGCCCCGTGTGCTGTGCTCAGAAGCCCGGTGAGCAGGGCTGCGGAGCCCGGTGTGCTGGGCTGAGCTGCTGGGGTGCCGTGTGGACAGCGTCTGCTGGGGAGCCGTGTGAACAGGCTCTGATGGAGAGCCAGGCGGGGTGTGGTGCTGGGGCCCCCCGTGTGCTGTACTGGGGAGCCCGGTGAGCTGGGCTGGGGAGCCCGGTGTGCTGGGCTGTGCATCTGGGGAGCCGTGTGGACAGGCTCTGCTGGGGAGCGGTTTCAACAGGCTCTGCTGGAGAGCAAGGCGCGCTGTGTTGCTGGGGGCCCCCGTGTGCTATGCTGGGGTGCCCGGTGAGCTGGGCTGGGGAGACCGGTGTGCTGGGCTGTGCTGCTGGGGAGCCATGTGGACAGGCTCTGCTGGGGAGTTTTTTGAACAGGCTCTGATTGAGACCCAGGCGGGCTGTGTTGCTGGGGGCCCCCATGTGCTGTGCTGGGGATCCCGGTGTGCTGGGCTGTGGTGCTGGGGAGCCGTGTGGACAGGCTCTGCTGAGGAGAGTTTATTACAGGCTCTGATGGAGAGCCAGGCGGGCTGTTGTGCTGGGAGGCCACGTGTGCTGTGCTGGGGGGGCCCGTGTGCTGTGCTGGGGGGCCCCGTGTGCTGTGCTGGGGAGCCCGTTGAGCTGGGCTGGGGAGCCCGGTGTGCTGGGCTGTGGTGCTGGGGAGCCGTGTGGACAGGCTCTGCTGGGGGAGTGGTTTGAACAGGCTCTGCTGGGGGAGTGGTTTGAACAGGTTCTGCTCGAGAGCCCGGCGGGCTGTGGTGCTGGGGGGCCCTGCGTGCTGTGCTGGGGAGCCCGTTGAGCTGGGCTTGGGAGCCCGGTGTGTTGGGCTGTGGTGCTGGGGAGCCGTGTGGACTGGCTCTGCTGGGGAGTGGTTTGAAATGGGTCTGCTGGATTGCCAGGCGGGCTGTGGGGCTGGGGGCCCCCGTGTGCTGTGCTGGGGAGACCAGTGAGCTGGGCTGGGGAGCCCGGTGTGCTGGGCCGTGCTGCTGGGGAGCCGTGTGGACAGGCAATGCTGGGGAGGGGTGTGAAAAGGCTCTGATGGAGAGCCAGGCGGGCTGTAGTGCTGGGGGCCCCCGTGGGCTGCGCTGGGGAGCCCGGTGAGCTGGGCTGTGCTGCTGGGGAGCCGTGTGGACCGGCTCTGCTGGGGAGTGGTTTGAACAGGCTCTGCTGGAGAGCCAGGCGGGCTGTGGTGCTGGGCGCCCCCGTGAGCTGGGCTGCGGAGCCCGGTGTGCTGGGCTGTGCTGCTTGGGAGCCGTGAGGACAGGCTCTGTTGGGGAGCGGTGTGAACAGGCTCTGATGGAGAGCCAGGAAAGCTGTGGTGCTGGGGGGCCCCGTGTGCTATGCTGGGGAGCCCGTTGATTTGGGCTGGGGAGCCCGGTGTGCTGGGTTGTGCTGCTGGGGAGCCGTGTGGACAGGCTCTGCTGGCGAGTGGTTTGAAAAGGCTCTGTTGGAGAGTCAGGCGGGCTGTGGTGCTGGGGGGCCCCGTGTGCTGTGCTGGGGAGCCCGTTGAGCTGGGCAGGGGAACCCGGTGTGCTGGGCTATGGTGCTGGGGAGCCGTGTAGACAGGCTCTGCTGGGGAGCCATTCGGGCTGTGGTGCTGGGGGGCCCCGTCTGCTGTGCTGGGGAGCCCGGTGTGCTGTGCTGGGGAGCCCCGTGTGCTCGGCTGTGGTGCTGGGGAGCCCGGTGTGCTGGGCTTTGGTGATGGGGAGCCGTGTAGACAGGCTCTGCTGCGGAGCGGTGTGAACAGGCTCTGATGGAGAGCCAGTCGGGCTGTGGTGCTGGGGGCCCCCGTGTCCTGTGCTCGGTTGCCCGGTGTGCTGGGCTGCGGAGTCCAGTGTGCTGGGCTGAGCTGCTGGCATGCCGTGTGGAGAGGGTCTGCTGGGAAGCGGTGGGAACAGGCTCTGATGGAGAGCCAGGCGGGCTGTGCTGCGGTGTGCGGGGCTGCAGGGGAGCCGTGTAGACAGGCTCTTCTGGGGAGCTTTGTGAACAGGCTCTGATGGAGATCCAGGCGGGCTATGGTGCTGGGGGCCCACGTGTGCTGTGCTGGGGAGCCCGGTGAGCTGGGCTGGGGAGCCCGGTGTGCTGGGCTGTGCATCTGGGGAGCCGTGTGGACAGGATATGCTGGGGAGCGGTTTCAACAGGCTCTGCTGGAGAGCAAGGCGCGCTGTGTTGCTGGGGGCCCCCGTGTGCTGTGCTGGGGAGGCCGGTGAGCTGGGCTGGGGAGCCCGGTGTGCTGGGCTGTGCTGCTTGGGAGTCGTGTGGACAGGCTCTGCTGGGGAGTGGTTTGAACAGGCTCTCTTGGGTACTGGTTTGAACAGGCTCTGCTGGGGAGCCAGGCGGGCTGTGGTGCTGGGGAGCCGTGTAGGCAGGCTCTTCTGGGGAGCGGTGTGAACAGGCTCTGCTGGGGAGCGGTGTTAACAGGCTCTGCTGGGGAGCGGTGTGAACAGGCGCTGATGGAGAGCCAGGCGGGTTGTGGTGCTGGGGGGCCCCGTGTGCCGTGCTCGGGAGACCGGTGAACTGGGGTGTTGAGCCCGGTGTGCTGGGATTTTCTGCTGGGGAGCCGTGTGGACAGGCTCTTCTGGGGAGCGGTGTGGACAGGCTCTGCTGGACAGCCAGGCGGGCTGTGGTGCTGGGGTGCCCGGTGTGCTGTGCTGGGGAGCCCGTTAAGCTGGGCTGGGGAGCCCGGTGTGCTTGGCTGTTTTGCTGGGGAGCCGTGTGGACAGGCTCTGCTGGAGAGCCAGGCGGGCTGTGGTGCTGGGAGGCCCCGTGTGCTGTGCTGGGGAGCCCGGTGTGCTGGGCTGTGGTGCTGGGGAGCCGTGTAGACGGGCTCTGCTGGGGAGCGGTGTGAACAGGCTCTGATGGATAGCAAGGCGGGCTGTGATGCTGGGGGGCCCCGTGTGCTGTGCTGGAGAGCCAGGTGAGCTGGGCTGGGCAGCCCGGTAAGCTGGGCTGTGGTGCTGGGGAGCGGTGTAGACAGGCTCTGCTGCGGAGCGGTGTGAACAGGTTCTGATGGAGAGCCAGGCGGGCTGTGGTGCTGGGGGGCCCCTTGTGCTGTGCTGGGTGGCCCGGTGAGTTGCGCTGGGGAGCCCGGTGTGCTTGGCTGAGCTTCTGGGGTGCCGTGTGGACAGGGTCTGCTGGGAAGCGGTGTGAAATGGCTCTGATGGAGAGCCAGTTGGGCTGTGGCGCTGGGGGGCCCCCGTGTGCTGTGCTCGGTAGCCCGGTGAGCTGGGCTGCGGGGCCCGGTGTGCTGGGCTGTGGTGCTGTGGAGCCGTGTAGACAGGCTCTGCTGGTCAGCGGTGTGAACAGGCTCTGATGGAGAGCCAGGCGGGCTGTGGGGCTGGGGGCCCCGGTGTGTTGTGATGGGAAGCCCGGTGAGCTGGGCTGGGGAGCCCGGTGAGCTGTGCTGCGGGCCCCCGTGTGCTGTGCTGGGGAGCCCGGTTAGCTGGGCCGAGGAGCCCGGTGTGCTGGGCTGTGGTGCTGGGGAGTAGTGTGGACAGGCTCTGCTGGGGACTGGTTTGAACAGGCTCTGCTGGAGAGCCAGCCGGGCTGTGGTGCTGGGGGGCCCCGTGTGCTGTGCTGGCGAGCCCTGTGAGCTGGGCTGGGGAGCCCGGAGTGCTGGGCTTTTGTGCTTCGGAGCCGTGTAGACAGGCTCTGCTGCGGACGGGTGTGAACAGGCTCTGATGGAGAGCAGGCGGGCTGTGGTGCTGGGGGCGGCCGTGTGCTGTGCTCAGGAGCCCGTTGAGCTTGGCTGGGAAGCCCGGTGTGCTGGGCTGTGGTGCTGGGGAGCAGTGTAGACAGGCTCTGCTGTGGAGTGGTTTGAACAGGCCCTGATGCAGAGCCAGGCAGGCTGTATTGCTGGGGGGCCCCGTGTGCTGTGCTGGGGAGGCCGGTGTGCTGGGCTGTGGTGCTGGTGAGCCGTGCGGACAGGCTGTGCTGTGGAGCGGTGTTAACAGGCTTTGATGGAGAGCCAGGCGGGCTGTGGTGCTGGGGGGCACCGTGTTCTGTGCTGGGGAGCCCGGTGAGCTGGGCTGGGGAGCCCGGTGTGCTGGGCTGTGCTGCTGGGGAGGCGTGTGTACAGGCTCTGCATGGGAGTGGATTGAACAGGCTCTGATGGAGAGCCAGGCGGGCTGTTGTGCTGGGGAGCCCTGTGTTCTGTGCTGGGGAGCCGGGTGAGTTGAGCTGGGAAGCCCGGTGTGCTGGGCTGGGGAGCCCGGTGTGATGGGCTGTTCTGCTGGGGAGCCGTGTGGACAGGCTCTTCTGGGGAGCGGTGTGGACAGGCTCTGCTGGACAGCCAGGCGGGCTGTGGTGCTGGGGTGCCCCGTGTGTTGTGCTGGGGAGCCCGTTGAGCTGGGCTGGGGAGCCCGGTGTGCTGGGCTGTTGTGCTGGGGAGCGGTGTGGACAGGCTCTGCTGGAGAGCCAGGCGGGCTGTGGTGCTGAGGGGCCCCGTGTGCGCTGCTGGGGAGCCCGGTGTGCTGGGCTGTGCTGCTGGGGAGCCGTGTAGACGGGCTCTGCTGGGGAGCCGTGTTAACAGGCTCTCATGGAGAGCAAGGCGGACTGTGATGCTTTGGGGCCCCGTGTGCTGTGCTGGAGAGCCTGGTGAGCTGGGCTGGTGAGCCCGGTGAGCTGGGCTGTGGTTCTGGGGAGCCGTGTAGACAGGCTCTTCTGCGGAGCGGTGTGAACAGGCTCTGATGGAGAGCCAGGCGGGCTGTGGTGCTGGGGGGCCCCTTGTGCTGTGCTGGGGGGCCCGGTGAGCTGCGCTGGGGAGCACGGTGTGCTTGGCTGAGCTGCTGGGGTGCCGTGTGGACAGGGTCTGCTGGGAAGCGGTGTTAACAGGCTCTGATGGAGAGCCGGGCGGGCTGTGGTGCTGGGGGCTCCCGTGTGCTGTGCTCGTTAGCCCGGTGAGCAGGGCTGGGGAGCCCGGTGTGCTGGGCTGAGCTGCTGGGGTGCCGTGTGTACAGGGTCTGCTGGGAAGCGGTGTGAAAAGGCTCTGATGGAGAGCCAGGCATGCTGTGGTGCTGGGGGGCCCTGTGTGGTGTGCTCGGAAGCCCAGTGAGCTGGGCTGCGGAGCCCGGTGTGCTGGGCTGAGCTGCTGGGGTGCCGTGTGGACAGGCTCTTCTGGGGAGCGGTGTGAACAGGCTCTGATGGAGAGCAAGGTGGGCTGTGGTGCTGGGGGGCCCCGTGTGCTGTGCTGGGGAGCTCGTTGAGCTGGGCTGGGGAGCCCGGTATTCTGGGCTGTGCTGCTGGGGAGCCGTGTGGAAAGGCATTGCTGGGGAGTGGTATGAAAAGGATCTGCTGGACAGCCAGGCGGGCTGTGGTGCTGGGGGGCCCCGTGTGCCGTGCTCGGGAGCCCTGTGAGCTGGGCTGGGGACCCCGGTGTGCTGGGCTGTGGTGCTGGGGAGCCTTGTGGACAGGCTCTGCTGGGGAGCGGTCTGAAAAGGCTCTGATGGAGAGCCAGGCGGGCTGTGGTGCTGGGGGCCCCGGTGTGCTGTGATGGGGAGCCCGGTGAGCTGGGCTGGGGAGCCCGGTGTGCAGGGCTGTGGTGCTGGGGAGCCGTGTGGACAGGCTCTGCTGAGGAGCGGTGTGGACAGGCTCTGATGGAGAGCCAGGCGGGCTGTGGTGCTGGGGGGCCCCTTGTTCTGTGCTGAGGAGCCCGTTGAGCTGGCCTGGGGAGCCCGGTGTGCTGGGCTGTTGTGCTGGGGAGCCGAGTGGACAGGCTCCGCTGGGGAGTTGTTTGAACAGGTTCTGCCGGAGAGCCAGGCGGGCTGTGGTGCTGGGTGCCCCCGTGTGCTGTGCTGGGGAGCCCGGTGAGCTGGGTTTGGAGCCCGGTGTGCTGGGCTGTGGTGCTGGGGAGCCGTGTGGACAGGCTCTACTGGGGAGCGTTGTGAAAAGGTTCTGATGGAAAGCCAGGCGGGCTGTGGTGCTGGGGGGCCCGGTGTGCTGTGCAGGGGAGCCCGGTGAGCTGTGCTGGGGGCCCCCGTGTGCTGTACTGTGGAGCCCGGTGAGCAGGGCTGGGGAGCCCGGTGTGCTGGGCTGTGCTGCTGGGGAGCCGTGTGGACAGGCTTTGCTGAGGAGCGGTTTGAAAATGCTCTGCTGGAGAGCCAGGCGGGCTGTGGTGCTGGGGGCCCCCGTGTGCTGGGCTGGGGAGCCCGGTGTGCTGGGCTGTGCTGCTGGGGAGCCATGTGGACAAGCTCTGCTGGGGAGTTGTTTCAACAGGCTCTGCTGGAGAGCCAGGCGGGCTGTGGTGCTGGGGGCCCCCGTGAGCTGTGCTCAGGAGCCCGGTGAGCTGGGAAGGGGATCCCTGTGTGCTTGGCTGTGGTGATGGGGAGCCGTGTAGACAAGCTGTGCTGTTGAGCGGTGTGTACAGGCTCTGATGGAGAGCCAGCCGGGCTGTGGTGCTGGGGGCCCCCGTGTGCTTTACTCGGGAGCCCAGTGAGCTGGGCTTCGGAGCCCAGTGTGCTGGGCTGTGGTGCTTGGAAGCCGTGTGGACAGGCTCTGCTGGGGAGAGGGTTGAACAGGCCCGGATGGAGAGCCAGGCGGGCTGTTTTGCTGTGAAGCCCCGTGTGCTGTGCAGGGGGGCCCGTGTGCTGTGCTGGGGCGCCCGTTGAGTTGGGCTGGGGAGCCCGGTGTTCTGGGCTGTGGTGCTGGGGAGCCGTGTAGACAGGCTCTGCTGGGGAGCGTTTTGAAGAGGCTCTGCTGGAGAGCCAGGCGGGCTGTGGTTCTGCGGGCCCCCGGTTGCTGTGGTGGAGAGCCCAGTGTGCTGGGCTGTGGTGTTGGGGAGCCGTGTGGACAGGCTCTGCTGGAGATCCAGGCGGGCTGTGGTGCTGGGGGCCACCGTGAGCTGGGCTGGGGAGCCCGGTGTGCTGGGCTGTGCTGCTGGGGAGCCGTGTGGAAAGGCTCTGCTGGGGAGAGTTTTGAACAGGCTCTGCTAGAGAGCCAGGCGGGCTGTGTTGCTGAGGGCCCCCGTGTGCTGTGCTGAGGAGCCCGTTGAGCTGGGCTAGGGAGCCCAGTATGCTGGGCTGTGGTGCTGGGTGGCCCCGTGTGCTGTGCTGCGGAGCCCGGTGAGATCGGCTGTGGAGCCAGCTGTGCTGGGCTGTGCTGCTGGGGAGCCGTATGGACAGGCTCTGCTGGGGAGCCTTGTGAAGAGGCTCTGCTGGAAAGCCAGGTGGGCTGAGGTGCTGGGGGGCCCCGTGCTCTGTGCTTTCGAGCCCGGTGAGCTGGGCTTGGGAGGCCAGTGTGCTGGGCTGTGCTGCTGGTGAGCCGTGTGGACCGGCTCTGCTTGGGAGTGGTTTGAACAGGCTCTGCTGGAGAGCCAGGCGGGCAGTGGTGCTGGGGGCCCCCGTGTGCTGTGCTGGGGAAGCCGGTGTGCTGTTCTGTGCTGCTGGGGAGCCGTGTGGACCGGCTCTGCTGGGGAGCCGGTGTGAACATGCTCTGCTGGAGAGCCAGGCGGGCTGTGCTGCGGTGTGCTGGGCTGTGGTGCTGGGGAGCCGTGTGGACAGGCTCTACTGGGGAGCGTTGTGAAAAGGTTCTGATGGAAAGCTAGGCGGGCTGTGGTGCTGGGGGGCCCCGTGTGCTGTGCTGGGGAGCCCGGTGAGCTGTGCTGGGGGCCCCCGTGTGCTGTGCTGGGGAGCCCGGTGAGCAGGGCTGGGGAGCCCGGTGTGCTGGGCTGTGGTGCTGGGGAGCAGTGTGGAAAGGCTCTGCTGTGGAGTGGTTTGAACAGGCTCTGCTGGAGACCAACGCGGGCTGTGGTGTTGGGGGCCCCCGTGTGCTGCGCTGGGGAGGCCGGTGAGCTGGGCTGGGGAGCCCGGTATGCTTGGCTGTGGTGCTGGATTGCCGTGTGGACAGGCTCTGCTGGGGAGTGGTTTGAACAGGTTCTGATGGAGAGCCATGCGGGCTCATGTGCTGGGCGGCCCCATGTGCTGTGCTGGGGAGCCCGGTGTGCTGGGCTGGGGAGGCCCGTGTGCTGGGCTGTTGTGCTGGGGAGCCCGGTGTGCTGGGCTGTGGTGCTGGGGAACCGTGTAGACAGGCTCTGCTGGGTACCGGTGTGAACAGGCTCTGATCGAGAGCCAGGCGGGCTGTGGTGCTGGGGGGCCCCGTGTGCTGTGCTGGGGAACCCGGTGTGCTGGGATGTGGTGCTGGGTAGCCGTGTGGACAGGGTCTGCTGGGGAGCGGTGTGAACAGGCTAAGCTGGAGAGCCAGGAGGGCTGTGGTGCTGGGAAGCCCCGTGTGCTGTGCTGTGGGGCCCCGTGTGCTGTGCTGGGGAGCCCGGTGAGCTGGGCAGAGTAGCCCGGTGAGCTGGGCTGTGGTCCTGGGGAGCCGTGTTGAAAGGCTCTGCCGGGGAGCGGTGAGAAAAGGCTCTAATGGAGAGCCAGCCGGGCTGTGGTGCTGGGGGCCCCCGTGTGCTGTGCTCGGGAGCCCAGTGAGCTGGGCTTCGGATCCCAGTGTGCTGGGCTGTGGTGCTGGGAAGCCGTGTGGACAGGCTCTGATGGGGAGAGGGTTGAACAGGCTCTGATGGAGAGCCAGGCGGGCTGGGGTGCTGGGGGGCCCCGTGTTCTGTGCTGGGGAGCCCGGTGAGCTGGACTGGGGAGCCCGGTGTGCTGGGCTGTGCTGCTGGGTAGCCGTGTGGACCGGCTCTGCTGGGGAGCGTTGTGAACAGGCTCTGAAGTAGAGCCAGGTGGGCTGTGGTGCTGGGGGGCCCCCGTGTGCTGTGCTGGGTAGCCCGGTGAGCTAGGCGGAGAAGCCCGGTGTGCTGGGCTGTGCTGCGGGGGAGCGGTGTGGACAGGCTCTGCATGGGAGTGGTTCGAACAGGCTCTGATGGAGAGCCAGGCGTGCTGTGGTGCTGGGGGGCCCCGTGTTCTGTGCTGGGGAGCCGGGTGAGCTGGGCTGGGGAGCCCGGTGTGCAGGGCTGTGGTGCTGGGGAGCCGTGTAGACAGGCTCTGCTGGGGAGCGGTGTGAACAGGCTCTGCTGGGGAGCGGTGTGAACAGGCACTGATGGAGAGCCAGGCGGGTTGTGGTGCTGGGGGGCCCCGTGTGCCGTGCTCGGGAGCCCGGTGAACTGGGCTGGGGAGCCCGGTGTGCTGGGCTGTTCTGCTGGGGAGCCGTGTTGACAGGCTCTGCTGGGGAGCGGTGTGAACAGGCTCTGCTGGGGAGTGGTTTGAACAGGTTCTGCTGGACAGCCAGGCGGGCTGTGGTGCTGGGGTGCCCCGTGTGCTGTGCTGGGGAGCCCGGTTTGATGGACTGTGGTGCTGGGGAGCCGTGTAGACGGGCTCTGCTGGGGAGCTGTATGAACAGGCTCTGATGGAGAGCAAGGCGGGCTGTGGTGCTGGGGGGCCCCGTGTGCTGTGCTGGAGAGCCAGGTGAGCTGGGCTTGGGAGCCCGGTGAGCTGGGCTGTGGTGCTGGGGAGCCGTGTAGACGGGCTCTGCTGGGGAGCTGTATGAACAGGCTCTGATGGAGAGCCAGGCGGGCTGTGGTGCTGGGAGGCCCCAGTGTGCTGTGCCCGGTAGCCCGGTTAGCTGGGCTGCGGGGCACGGTGTGCTGGGCTTAGCTGCTGGGCTGCCGTGTAGACAGGCTCTGCTGGGGAGTGGTTTGAACAGGCGTTGATGGAGAACAACGCGGGCTATGGTGCTGGGGGGCCCCGTGTGCTGTGCTGCGCAGCCCGGTGAGATCAGTGGAGGAGGCCAGTGTGCTGGGCTGTGCTGCTGGGGAGCCGTGTTGACCGGCTCTGCTTGGGAGTGGTTTGAACAGGCTCTGCTGGAGAGCCAGGCGGGCCGTGGTGCTGGGGGCCCCCGTGTGCTTTGCTGGGGAACCCGGTGTCCTTTTCTGTGCTGCTGTGGAGCGGTGTGAACAGGCTCTGATGGAGAGCCAGGCTTGCTGTGGTGCTGGGGGGCCCCGTGTGCTGTGCTGGGGAGCCCGTTGAGCTGGGCTGGGGAGCCCGGTTTGCTGGGCTGTGGTGCTGGGGAACCGTGTAGACAGGCTCTGCTGGGGAGCGGTGTGAACAGGCTCTGATGGAGAGCCAGGCTTGCTGTGGTGCTGGGGGGCCCCGTGTGCTGTGCTGGGGAGCCCGTTGAGCTGGGCTGGGGAGCCCGGTTTGCTGGGCTGTTCTGCTGGCGAGCCGTGTGGACAGGCTCTTCTGGGGAGCGGTGTGGACAGGCTCTGCTGGACAGCCAGGCGGGCTGTGGTGCTGGGGGCCCCCCGTGTGCTGTGCTGGGGAGCGCGGTGAGCTGGGCTGGGGAGCCCGGTTTCCTAGGGTGTGCTGCTGTTTGGGAGCCGTGTGGACCGGCTCTGCTGAGGAGCGGTGTGAACAGGCTCTGATGGAAAGCAAGGCGGGCTGTGGTGTTGGGGGTCCCCGTGTGCTGTGCTGGGGGCCCCCGTGTGTTGTGCTGGGGAGCCCGGTGTGCTGGGCTTTGCTGCTGGGGAGCCGTGTGGACAGGCTCTGCTGGGTAGTGTTTTGATCAGGCTCTGCTGGAGAGCCAGGCTGGCTGTGTTGCTGGGGGCCCCCGTGTGCTGTGCTGGGAGCCCGGTGTGCTGGGCTCTGGTGCTGGGGGGCCCCGTGTGCTGTGCTGCGGAGCCCGGTGATATCGGCTATGGAGCCCGGTGTGCTGGGCTGTGCTGCTGGGTAGCCCTGTAGACAGGCTCTGCTGGGGAGCGGTGTGAACAGGCTCTGATGTAGAGCCAGGTGGGCTGTGGTGCTGGGGGGCCCTGTGTGCTGTGCTGGGGAGGCCGGTGAGCTGGGCTGGGGAGGCCAGTGTGCTGGACTGTTCTGCTGGGGAGCCGTGTGGACCTGCTCTGCTTGGGAGTGGTTTGAACAGGCTCTGCTGGAGAGCCAGGCGGGCCGTGGTGGTGGGGGCCACCATGTGCTGTGTTGGGGAACCCGGTGTGGTGGGCTGGGGAGGCCAGTGTGCTGGGCTATGCTGCTGGGGAGCCGTGTAGACAGGCTCTGCTGGGGAGCGGTGTAAAGAGGCTCTGCTGGAGAGCCAGGCGGCCTATGGTTCTGGGGGCCCCCGTGTCAAGTTCTGGGGAGCCCGGTTAGTTGGGCTGGGGAGCCTGGTGAGCCGTGTAGACAGGCTCTGCTGGGGAGTGGTTTCAACAGACTCTGCTGGAGAGCCAGGCGGGCTGTTGTGCTGGGGGGCCCCGTGTGCCTTGCTGGGGAGCCTGGTGAGATCGGCTGGGCAGCCCGGTGTGCTGGGCTGTGCTGCTGGGGAGCCCTGTGGACAGGCTCTGCTGGGGAGCGGTGTTAACAGACTCTGCTGGAGAGCCAGGCGGCCTATGGTTCTGGGGGCCCCCGTGTCCAGTGCTGAGGAGACCTGTTAGCTGGGCTGGGGAGCCCAGTGTGCTGGGCTGTGGTGCTGGGGAGCCGTGTAGACAGGCTCTGCTGCGGAGCGGTGTGAACAGGCTCTGATGGAGAGCCAGGCGGGCTGTGCTGCGGTGTGCTGGGCTGTGGTGCTGGGGAGCCGTGTGGACAGGCTCTGCTGGAGATCCAGGCGGGCTGTGGTGCTGGGGGCCACCGTGTGCATTGCTGGGGAGCCCGGTGTGCTGGGCTGTGCTGCTGGGGAGCCGTGTGGACAGGCTCTGCTGGAGAGCCAGGCGGGCTGTGGTGCTGGGGGCCCCCGTGTGCTGTGCTGCTGAGAACGGTGAGCTGGGCTGGGGAGCCCGGTGTGCTGGGCTGTGGTGCTGGGGAGCCGTGTGGACAGGCTCTGCTGGGGAGCGGTTTGAGCAGGCCCTGCTGGAGAGCCAAGCGGGCTGTTGTGCAGGGGGGCCCCGTGTTGTTTGCTGGGGGCCCCCGTGTGCTGTACTGTGGTGCCCCGTGTGCTGGGCTGTGCTGCTGGTGAGCCGTGTGTACAGGCTCTGCTGCAGAGCCTGGCGGGGTGTGGTGCTGGGGGCCGCCGTGTGCTGTGCTGTAGAGCCTGGTGAGCTGCGCTGTGGAGCCTGGTGTTCTGGGCAGTGCTGCTGGGGAGCCATGCATACTGGCTCTGCTGGGGAGAGGGTTGAACAGGCTCTGATGGAGAGCCAGGAGGGCTGTGGTTCAGGGGAGCCCGGTGAGCTGTGCTGGGGGCCCCCGTGTGCTGGGCTGGGGAGCCCGGTGTGCTGGGCCGTGGTGCTGGGGAGCAGCGTTGAAAGGCACTGCTGGGGAGCGGTGTGAACAGGCTCTGATGGAGAGCCAGGCGGGCTGTGGTGTTGGGGGCCCCCGTGTGCTGTGCTGGGGAGCCCTGTGAGATCGGCATGGGAGCCCGGTGTGCTGGGCTGTGGTGCTTGCGAACCGTGGAGACAGGCTCTTCTGCGGAGCGGTGTGAACAGGCTATGCTGGAGAGCCAGGTGGGCTGTGGTGCTCGGAAGCCCCGTGTGCTGTGCTGGGGAGCCCGGTGAGCTGGGCTGTGCTGCTGGGGAGCCCTGTGGACAGGCTCTGCTGGGGAGTTGTTTGAACAGGCTCTGATGGAGAGGCAGGCGGGCTGTGGTGCTTGGGGGCCCCGTGTGCTGTGCTGGGGAACCCGGCGTGCTGGGCTGTGCTGCTGGGGAGCCGTATAGAAAGGCTCTGCTGGGGAGCAGTGTGAACAGGCTCTGCTGGAGAGCCAGGCGGGCTGTTGTGCTGGGGAGCCGTGCGGACAGGCTCTGTTGGGGAGTGGTTTGAAGAGGCTCTGCTGGATAGCCAGGTAGGCTGTGGTGCTGGGGGCCCCCATGTGCCGTGCTGGGGAGCCCGGTGAGCTGGGCTGGGGAGCCCGGTGTGCTGGGCTGTGCTGCTGGGGAGCCGTGTGGACAAGCTCTGCCCGGGAGCTGTCTGAACAGGCTCTGATGGAGAGCCAGGCGGGCTGTGGTGCAGGGGAGCCCGGTTTGCTGGGTTGGGGAGCCCGGTGTGCTGGGCTGTTCTGCTGGGGAGCCGTGTGGACCAGCTCTGCTGTGGAGCGGTGTGAACAGGCTCTGCTGGAGAGCCAGGGGGGCTGTGGTGCTGGGGTGCCCCGTGTGCTGTGCTGGGGAGCCCTGTGAGATCGGCTTGGGAGCCCGGTGTGCTGGGCTGTGGTGCTGGGGAGCCCTGTGGACAGGCTCTGCTGCGGAGCGGTGTGAACAGGCTCTGCTGGAGAGCCAGGCAGCCTGTGGTTCTGGGGGCCCCCGTGTCCAGTGCTGGGGAGCCCGGTGTGCTGTGCTGTGGTGCTGGGGAGCCGTGTAGACAGGCTCTGCTGGGGAGCCATTCGGGCTGTGGTGCTGGGGGGCCCCGTGTGCTGTGCTGGGGAGTCCGGTGAGCTGGGCAGTGCTCCTGGTGAGCCGAGTGGACAGGCTCTGCTGGAGAGACTGGCGGGCTGTTGTGCTGGGGGCCCCCGTGTTCTGTGCTGTGGAGACCGCTGAGCTGGGCAGTGCTGCTGGGGAGCCGTGCATACTGGCTCTTCTGGGGAGCTGTGTGAACAGGCTCTGCTGGAGAGCCAGCCAGGCTGTGGTGCTGGGGGCCCCCGTGTGCTGTGCTGGGGAGCCCGGTGAGCTGGGCTGGGGAACCCGGTGTGCTGGGCTTTGCTGCTGGGGAGCCTTGTGGACAGGCCCTGCTGGGGAGTGGTTTGAACAGGCTCTGATGGAGAGCCAGGCGGGCTGTGGTGCTTGTGGCCCCAGTGTGCTGTGCTGGGGAACCCGGCGTGCTGGGCTGTGCTGCGGGGGAGCCGTGTAGACAGGCTCTGCTGGGGAGAAGTGTGAACAGGCTATGCTGGAGAGCCAGGCGGGCTGTGGTGCTGGGGAGCCGTGTGGACAGGCTCTGCGGGGGAGTGGTTTGAACAGGCTCTGCTGGAGAGCCAGGCAGGCTGTGGTGCTGGGGGCCCCCGTGTTCTGTGCTAGGGAGCCCGGTGAGCTGGGCTGGGGAGCCCGGTGTGCGGGGCTGTGCTGCTGGGGAGCCGTGTGGACAAGCTCTGCTGGGGAGCGGTCTGAACAGGCTCTGATGGAGAGCAAGGCGGGCTGTCATGCTGAGGGCACCCGTGTGCTCTGCTGGGGAGCCTGGTGAGCTGCGCTGGGGAGCCTGGTGCTCTGGGCAGTGCTGCTGGGGAGCCGTGCATACTGGCTGTGATGGGGAGAGGGTTGAACAGGCTCTGATGGAGAGCCAGGCGGGCTGTGGTTCAGGGGAGCCCGGTGAGCTGTGCTGGGGGCCCCCGTGTGCTGGGCTGGGGAGCCCGGTGTGCTGGGCCGTGGTGCTGGGGAGCAGCGTGGAAAGGCTCTGCTGGGGAGCGGTGTGAACAGGCTCTGATGGAGAGCCAGGCGGGCTGTGGTGCTTTGGGCCCCCGTGTGCTGTGCTGGGGAGCCCTGTGAGATCGGCAAGGGAGCCCGGTGTGCTGGGCTGTGGTGCTTGCGAACCGTGTAGACAGGCTCTTCTGGGGAGCGGTGTGAACAGGCTCTGATGGAGAGCCAGGCGGGCTTTGGTGCTGGGGGCCCCCGTGTGCTGTGCTGAGGAGCCCTGTGAGATCGGCATGGGAGCCCGGTGTGCTGGGCTGTGGTGCTTGCGAACCGTGGAGACAGGCTCTGCTGGGGAGTGGTTTGAACAGGATCTGCTGCAGAGCCAGGCGGGCTGTGGTTCTGAGGGGCCCCGTGTGCTGTGCTGGGGAGCCCGGTGAGCTGGGTTGTGGTGCTGGGGAGCCGTGTGGACAGGCTCTGCTGGGGAGCGGAGTGAACAGGCTCTGATGGAGAGCCAGGCGGGCTGTGGTGCTGGGAAGCCCCGTGTGCTGTGCTGGGGAGCCCGGTGAGCTGGGCAGTGCTGCTGGTGAGCCGAGTGGACAGGCACTGCTGGAGAGCCTGGCGGGCTGTGGTGCTGGGGGCCCCCGTGTTCTGTGCTCTGGAGCCCGCTGAGCTGGGCAGTGCTGCTGGGGAGCCGTGCATACTGGCTCTTCTGGGGAGCTGTGTGAACAGGCTCTTCTGGATAGCCAGCCAGGCTGTGGTGCTGGGGGCCCCCGAGTGCTGTGCTGGGGAGCCCGGTGAGCTGGGCTGTGGAGCCTGGTGTGCTGGGCTGTGCTGCTGGGGAGCCCTGTGGACAGGCTCTGATGGAGAGCCAGGCGGGCTGTGGTGCTAGGGGCCCCCGTGTGCTGTGCTGGGGAACCCGATGTGCTAGGCTGTGCTGCTGGGGAGCCGTGTGGACAGGCTCTGCTGGGGATCCTGGCGGGCATTGGTGCTGGGGGGACCGGTGTGCTGTGCTGGGGAGCCCGGTGTGCTGGGCTTTGGTGCTGGGGAGCCGTGTAGACAGGCTCTGCTGCGGAGCGGTGTGAACATGCTCTGATAGAGAGCCAGGTGGGCTGTGGAGCTGGTGGCCAACATGTGCTGTGCTGGGGAGCCCGGTGTGCAGGGCTGTGCTGCTGGGGAGCCGTATGGACAGTCTCTGCTGGGGAAATGGTTTGAACAGGCTCTGATGGAGAGCCAGGCGGGCTGTGGTGTTGGGGCCCCCCGTGTGCTTTGCTGGGGAGCCCAGTGAGCTTTGCTGGGGAGCCCGGTGTGCTGGGCTGTGCTGCTGGGTAGCCCTGTAGACAGGCTCTGCTGGGGAGCGGTGTGAACAGGCTCTGATGTAGAGCCAGGTGGGCTGTGGTGCTGGGGGGCCCTGTGTGCTGTGCTGGGGAGGCCGGTGAGCTGGGCTGGGGAGGCCAGTGTGCTGGACTGTTCTGCTGGGGAGCCGTGTGGACCTGCTCTGCTTGGGAGTGGTTTGAACAGGCTCTGCTGGAGAGCCAGGCGGGCAGTGGTGCTGGGGGCCCCCGTGTGCTGTGCTGGGGAAGCCGGTGTGCTGTTCTGTGCTGCTGGGGAGCCGTGTGGACCGGCTCTGCTGGGGAGCCGGTGTGAACATGCTCTGCTGGAGAGCCAGGCGGGCTGTGCTGCGGTGTGCTGGGCTGTGGTGCTGGGGAGCCGTGTGGACAGGCTCTACTGGAGAGCGGTGTGAACATGCTCTGATGGAGCGCCAGGCGGGCTGTGGTGCTTGGGGGCCCCGTGTGCTGTGCTGGGGGGCCCGGTGAGCTGTGCTGGGGAGCCCGGTGTGCTGGGCTGTTGTGCTGGGGAGCAGTGTGGAAAGGCTCTGCTGGGGAGCGGTGTGAACAGGCTCTGATGGAGCGCCAGGCGGGCTGTGGTGCTGGAGGACCCAGTGTGCTGGGCTGGGGAGCCCGGTGTGCTGGGCTGTGGTGCTGTGGAGCCGTGTGGACAGGCTCTCCTGGGGAGAGGTTTGAAAAGGCTCTGCTGGACAGCCAGGCGGGCTGTGGTGCTGGGGGCCCCCGTGTGCTGTGCTGGGGGGCCCCGTGTGCTGTGCTTGGGAGCCCGGTGTGCTGGGCTGTTGTGCTGGAGAGCCGTGTGGACAGGCTCTCCTAGGGAGCCAGGCGGGCTGTGGTGCTGGGGGCCCCCGTGTGCTGTGCCGGGGAGCCCGGTGAGCTGGGCTGGGGAGCCCGGTGTGCTCTGCTGTGGTGCTGGGGAGCCGTGTGCTGTGCTGGGGGGCCCGGTGAGCTGGGCTGGGGAGCCCGGTGTGCTGGGCTGTGGTGCTGGGAAGCCGTGTGGACAGGCTCTGCTGGGGAGCGGTGTGAACAGGCCATGATGGATAGCCAGGCGGGATGTGGTGCTGGTGGCCCCCGTGTGCTGTGCTGGGGAGCCCGGTGAGCTGGGCTGGGGAGCCCGCTGTGCTGGGCTGTGGTGCTGGGGAGCCGTGTAGACAGGCTCTGCTGGGGGCCCCCGTGCTCTGTGCTTGGGGCCATGGTGAGCTGGGCTGTGGAGTACGGTGTGCTTGGCTGTGGTGCTGGGGAGCTGTGTGGACAGGCTCTTCTGGGGGGTGGTTTGAACAGGCTCTGCTGGAGAGCCAGGCGGGCTGTGGTGCCGGGGGGCCCCGTGTTCTGTGCTGGGGACCCTGGTGAGCTGGGCTGGGGAGCCCGGTGTGCTGGGCTGTGCTTTTGTGGAGCCGTGTGGACAGGCACTGCCGGGGAGCGGTGTGAAAAGGCTCTGATGGAAAGCCAACCGGGCTGTATTGCTGGTGGCCCCCGTGTGCTGTGCTCGGGAGCCCAGTGAGCTGGGCTTCGGAGCCCAGTGTGCTGGGCTGTGGTGCTGGGAAGCCGTGTGGACAGGCTCTGATCGGGAGAGGATTGAACAGGCTCTGATAGAGAGTCAGGCGGGCTGTTGTGCTGGGAAACCCCGTGTGCTGTGCTGGGGGGCCCCGTGTGCTGTGCTGGGGAGCCCGGTGTAATGGGCTGTGGTGCTGGGGAGCCGTGTAGACAGGCTCTGCTGTGGAGCTGTGTGAACAGGCTCTGATTGAGAGCCAGGCGGGCTGTGATGCTGGGGGCCCCCGTGTGCTGTGCTGGGGTGCCCGGTGAGCTCGGCTGGGGAGCCCGGTGTGCTGGGCTGTGCTGGTGGGGAGCCGTGTTTTCAGGCTCTGCTGGGGAGTGGTGTGAAATGGCTCTGATGGAGAGCCAGGAGGGCTGTGGTGCTGGGGGGCCTCGTGTGCTGTGCTGGGCAGCCCGTTGAGCTGGGCTTCGGAGCCCGGTGTGTTGGGCTGTGGTGCTGGGGAGCCGTGTAAACAGGCTCTGATGGGGAGCGGTGTAAACAGGCTCTGATGGAGAGCCAGGCGGACTGTGGTGCTGGGGGCCCCCGTGTGCTGTGCTGCTGAGAACGGTGAGCTGGCTTGGGGACCCCGGTGTGCTGGGCTGTGGTGCTGGGGAGCCGTGTGGACAGGCTCTGCTGGGGAGCGGTTTGAGCAGGCCCTGCTGGAGAGCCAGGCGGGCTGTGGTGCAGGGGGGCCCCGTGTTGTTTGCTGGGGGCCCCCATGTGCTGCTGGGGAGCCGGTGTGCTGGGCTGTGCTGCTGGTGAGGCGTGTGGACTGCTTCTGCTGCAGACCCTGGCGGGCTGTGGTGCTGGGGGCCCCCGTGTGCTGTGCTGTAGAGCCTGGTGAGCTGGGCTGGGGAGCCTGGTGTTCTGGGCAGTTCTGCTGGGGAGCCGTGCATACTGGCTCTGCTGGGGAGCTGTGTGAACAGGCTCTGCTGGAGAGGCAGGCAGGCTGTTGTGCTGGGGGCCCCCGTGTGCTGTGCTGGGGAGCCCGGTTAGCTGGGCTGGGGAGCCCGGTGTGCAGGGCTGCGCTGCTGGGGAGCCGTACGGACAGTCTCTGCTGGGGAAAGGTTTGAACAGGCTCTGATGGAGAACCAGGCGGGCTGTGGTTCAGGGGAGCCCGGTGAGATGTGCTGGGGGCCCACGTGTGCTGGGCTGTGGTGCTGGGGAGCCCGGTGTGCTGGACTGTGGTGATGGGGAGCCGTGTAGACAGGCTCAGCTGGGGAGCGGTGTGAACAGGCTCTGATGGAGAGCCAGGCGGGCTGTGGTGCTGGGTTGTCCCGTGTGCTGTGCTGGGGAGCCCGTTGAGCTGGGCTGGGGGCCATGGTGAGCTGCGCTGGGGAGTACGGTGTGCGGGCCTGTGGTGCTGGGGAGCTGTGTGGTCAGGCTCTTCTGGGGGGTGGTTTGAGCAGGCTCTGCTGGAGAGCCAGGCGGGCTGTGATGCCGGGGGGCCCCGTGTTCTGTGCTGGGGACCCTGGTGAGCTGGGCTGGGGAGCCCGGTGTGCTGGGCTGTCCTGCTGGGGAGCCGTGTGGACAGGCTCTGAATGGGAGTGGTTTGAACAGCCTCTGATGGAGAGCCAGGCGTTCTGTGGTGCTGGGGGGCCCCGTGTTCTGTGCTGGGGTTGCCGGGTGAGCTGGGCTGGGGAGCCCGGTGTGCAGGGCTGTGGTGCTTGGGAGCCGTGTTGACAAGCTCTGCTGGGGAGCGGTGTGAACAGGCTCTGCTGGGGAGCGGTGTGAACAGGCTCTGCTGGGGAGCGGTGTGAACAGGCACTGATGGAGAGACAGGCGGGTTGTGGTGCTGGGGGGCCCAGTGTGCCGTGATCGGGAGCCCGGTGAGCAGGGCTGGGGAGCCTGGTGTGCTGGGCTGTGCTGCTGGGGAGCCGTGTAGACAGGCTCTGCTGGGGAGCGCTGTGAAATGGCTCTGATGGAGAGCCAGGCGGGCTGTGGTTCTGGGGGGCCCTGTGTGCTGTTCTGTGGAGCCCGGTGAGCTGGGCTGGGGAGCCCGGTGTGCTGGGCTGTGGTGCTGGGGAGCCTTGTAGACATTCTCTTCTGCGGAGCGGTGTGAACAGGCTCTTATGGAGAGCCAGGCGGGCTGTAGTGCTGGGGGCCCCCGTGTGCTGTGCTAAGCGGACCGGTGAGCTGGGCTGGGGAGTGGTTTGAGAAGGCTCTGCAGGAGAGCCAGGCGGGATGTGGTGCTGGGGGCCCCCCTGTGCTGTGCTGGGGTGCCCGGTGAGCTGGGCTGAGGATCCCGGTGTGCTGGGCTGTAGTGCTGGGGAGCCGTGTGGACAGGCTCTGCTGGGGAGCGGTGTGAAAACGCTCTGATGGAGAGCCAGGCGGGCTGTGGTTCTGGCGAGCCCGGTGTGCTGCACTGTGGTGATGGGGAGCCGTGTAGACAGGTTCTGCTGCGGAGCGGTGTGAACAGGCTCTGATGGAGAGCCAGGCGGGCTATGGTGCTGGGGGGCCGCGTGTGCCGTGCTGGGGACCCCGGTGTGCTGGGCTGTGGTGCTGGTGAGCCGTGTGGACAGGCTGTTCTGGGGAGTGGTTTGAGAAGGCTCTGCAGGAGAGCCAGGCGGGATGTGGTGCTGGGGGCCCCCCTGTGCTGTGCTGGGGTGCCCGGTGAGCTGGGCTGAGGATCCCGGTGTGCTGGGCTGTAGTGCTGGGGAGCCGTGTGGACAGGCTCTGCTGGGGAGCGGTGTGAAAACGCTCTGATGGAGAGCCAGGCGGGCTGTGGTTCTGGGGGGCCCCGTTTGCTGTGCTGGGGAGCCCGGTGAGCTGGGCTGGGGAGCCCGGTGTTCTGGGCTTTTGTGCTGGGGAGCCGTGTAGACAGGCTCTGCTGCGGAGCGGTGTGAACAGGCTCTGATGGAGAGCCAGGCGGGCTGTGGTGCTGGGGGTCCCCGTGTTCTGTGCTGGGGACCCTGGTGAGCTGGGCTGGGGAGCCCGGTGTGCTGGGCTGTGCTGCTGGGGAGCCGTGTGGACAGGCTCTTTCGGGGAGCGGTGTGAAAAGGCTCTGATGGAGAGCCAGCCGGGCTGTGGTGCTGGGGGCCCCCGTGTGCTGTGCTCGGGAGCCCAGTGAGCTGGGCTTCGGAGCCCAGTGTGCTGGGCTGTGGTGCTGGGAAGCCGTGTGGACTGGCTCTCATGGGGAGAGGGTTTAACAGGCTCTGATGGAGAGTTAGGCGGGCTGTGGTGTTGGGGGCCCCCGTGTGCTGTGCTGGGGACCCCGGTGAGCTGGGCTGGGGAACCCCGTGTGCTGGGCTATTGTGCTGGGGAGCCGTGTGGGCAGGCTCTGCTTGGGAGCGGTGTGAACCGGCTCTGCTGGACAGCCAGGCGGGCTGTGTTGCTGGGGGCCCCCATGTGCTGTGCTGGGGAGCCCGGTGAGCTGGGATGGGGCACCTGGTGTGCTGGGCTGTGGTGCTGGGGAGCCGTGTAGACAGGCTGTGCTGGGGAGCGGTGTGAACAGGCTCTAGTGGTGAGTGGTGTGAACAGTCTCTGCTGGGAAGAGGGTTTAACAGGCCCTGATGGAGAGCAAGGCGGGCTGTGGTGCTGGGGGCCCCCGTGTTCTTTGGTCTGGAGCCCAATGAGCTGGGCTGGGGATCCCGGTGTGCTGGGCTGTGGTGCTGGGGAGCCGTGTAGACAGGCTGTGCTGGGGAGCGGTGTGAACAGGCTCTGCTGGGGAGTGGTGTGAACAGTCTCTGCTGGGAAGAGGGTTTAACAGGCCCTGATGGAGAGCAAGGCGGGCTGTGGTGCTGTGGGGCCCCGTGTGCTGTGCTGGGGAGCCCGGTGTGATGGGCTGTGGTGCTGGGGAGCCGTGTGGACAGGCTCTGCTGGGGAGCCGTGTGGACAGGCTCTGCTGGGGAGTGGTTTGAACAGTCTCTGCTGGAGAGCCAGGACGGCTGTGGTGCTGGGGGCCCCCGTGTCCTGTGCTGGGCGGCCCGGTGAGCTGGGCTGGGGAGCCCGGTGTGCTGGGTTGGGGAGCCCGGTGTGCTGGGCTGTGGTGCTAGTGAGCCGTGTGGACCGGCTCTGCTAGGGAGTCGTTTGAAAAGGCTCTGATGGAGAGCCAGGAGGGCTGTTGTGCTGGGAAGCCCCGTGTGCTATGCCTGGGGGGCCCCGTGTGCAGTGCTGGGGAGCCCGTTGAGCTGGGCTGGGGGCCATGGTGAGCTGCGCTGGGGAGTACGGTGTGCTGGCCTGTGGTGCTGGGGAGCTGTGTGGACAGGCTCTTCTGGGGGGTGGTTTGAACAGGCTCTGCTGGAGAGCCAGGCGGGCTGTGGTGCCGGGGGGCCCCGTGTTCTGTGCTGGGGACCCTGGTGAGCTGGGCTGGGGAGCCCGGTGTGCTGGGCTGTGCTGCTGGCGAGCTGTGTGGACAGGCTCTGCCGGGGAGCGGTGTGAAAAAGCTCTGATGGAGAGCCAGCCGGGCTGTGGTGCTGGGGGCCCCCGTGTGCTGTGCTCGGGAGCCCAGTGAGCTGGGCTTCGGAGCCCAGTGTGCTGGGCTGTGGTGCTGGGAAGCCGTGTGGACAGGCTCTGATGGGGAGAGGGTTGAACAGGCTCTGATGGAGAGTCAGGCGGGCTGTGGTGCTGGGGGGCCCCGTGTGCTGTGCTGGGGAGCCCGTTGAGCTTTGCTGGGGAGCCCGGTGTGTTGGGCTGTGGTGCTGGGGAGCCGTGTCTACAGGCTCTGCTGCCGAGTGGTTTGAACAGGCTCTGCTGGGGAGCTGAGTGAACAGGCTCTGCTGGGGAGCGGTGTGAACTGGCTCTGATGGAGAGCCAGGCGGGCTGAGGTGCTGGGGGGCCCCGTGTGCTGGGCTGTGGTGTTGGGGAGCCCGGTGTCCTGGGCTGTGGTGCTGGGGAGCCGTGTAGACAGGCTCTGCTGGGGAGCAATTCAGGCTGCGGTTCTGGGGGGCCCCGTGTGCTGTGCTGGGGGGCCCGGTGTGCTGGGCTGGGGAGCCCGGTGTGCTGGGCTTTGCTTTTGGGTTGCCGTGTTGACAGGCTCTGCTGGGGAGTGGTTTGAACAGGCTCTGATGGAGAGCCAGGCGGGCTGTGGTGCTGGTGGGCTCCGTGTGCTGTGATGGGGAGCCCGGTGTGCTGGGCTGCGCAGCCCCGTGTGCTGGGCTGTGGTGCTGGGGAGCCGTGTGGACAGGCTCTGCTGGGGAGCGGTGTGAACAGGCTAAGCTGGAGAGCCAGGCGGGCTGTGGTGTTGGGGGCCCCCGTGTGCTGTGCTGGGGAGCCTGGTGAGCTGGGCTGGGTAGCCCGGTGTGCTGGGCTGTGGTGCTGGGGAGCCCGGTGTGCTGGGCTTTGGTACTTGGGATTCGTGTAGACAAGCTCTGCTGGGGAGCGGTGTGAACAGTCTCTGATGGAGAGCCAGGCGGGCTGTGGTGCTGGGCGGCCCCGTGTGCTATGCTGTGGAGCCCGGTGTGCTGGGCTGGGGAGCCCCGTGTGTTTGGCTGTGGTGCTGGGGAGCCCGGTGTGCTGGGCAGTGCTGCTGGTGAGCCGAGTGGACAGGCACTGCTGCAGACCCTGGCGGGCTGTGGTGCTGGGGGTCCCCGTGTGCTGTGCTGGGGAGCCCGGTGAGCTGGGCAGTGCTGCTGGTGAGCCGAGTGGACAGGCACTGCTGGAGAGCCTGGCGGGCTGTGGTGCTGGGGGCCCCCGTGTTCTGTGCTCTGGAGCCCGCTGAGCTGGGCAGTGCTGCTGGGGAGCCGTGCATACTGGCTCTTCTGGGGAGCTGTGTGAACAGGCTCTTCTGGATAGCCAGCCAGGCTGTGGTGCTGGGGGCCCCCGAGTGCTGTGCTGGGGAGCCCGGTGAGCTGGGCTGTGGAGCCTGGTGTGCTGGGCTGTGCTGCTGGGGAGCCCTGTGGACAGGCTCTGATGGAGAGCCAGGCGGGCTGTGGTGCTAGGGGCCCCCGTGTGCTGTGCTGGGGAACCCGATGTGCTAGGCTGTGCTGCTGGGGAGCCGTGTGGACAGGCTCTGCTGGGGATCCTGGCGGGCATTGGTGCTGGGGGGACCGGTGTGCTGTGCTGGGGAGCCCGGTGTGCTGGGCTTTGGTGCTGGGGAGCCGTGTAGACAGGCTCTGCTGCGGAGCGGTGTGAACAGGCTCTGATGGAGAGCAAGACGGGCTGTCGTGCTGGGGGCCCCCGTGTGCTGTGCAAGGTGGCCCGGTGAGCTGGGCTGGGGATCCCGGTGTGCTGTGCTGTGGTGCTGTGGAGCCGTGTGGACAGGCTCTGCTGGGGAGTGGTTTGAAAAGGCTCTGCTGGACAGCCAGGCGGGCTGTGGTGCTGGGGGCCCCCGTGTGCTGTACTGGGGAGCCCTGTGAGCTGGGCTTCGGAGCCCGGTGTGCTGGGCTGTGGTACTGGGGAGCCCGGTGTGCTGGGCTCTGCTGCTGGGGATGGGTTTCAATAGGCTCTGCTGGGGAGTGGTGTGAACAGGCCATAATGGAGAACCAGCCGGGATGTGGTGGTGCTGGCCCCCGTGTGCTGTGCTGGGGAGCCCGGTGAGCTTGGCCGGGGAGCCCGCTGTGCTAGGCTGTGCTGCTGGGGAGCCGTGTGGACAGGGACTGCTGGGGAGTGGTTTGAACAGGCTCTGCTGGGGAGCCAGGCGAGCTGTGGTGTTGGGGGGCCCCGTGTGCTGTGCTGGGGAGCCCGGTGAGCTGGGCTGGGGAGCCCGGTGTGCTGGGCTGTGGTGCTGGGGAGCCGTGTAGACAGGCTCTTCTGGGGAGCGGAGTGAACAGGCTCTGCTGGGGAGCAGTGTGAACAGTCTCTGATGGAGAGCCAGGCGAGCTGTGGTGCTGGGGGCCCCCGTGTGATGTGCTAGGGAGCCCGGTTAGCTGGGTTGGGGAGCCCAGTGTGCAGGGCTGTGCTGCTGGGGAGCCGTGTGGACAGTCTCTCCTGGGAAAAGTTTGAACAGGCTCTGATGGAGAGCCAGGCTTGCTGTGGTGCTGTGCTGGGGAGCCCGGTGAGCTGGGCTGGGGATCCCGGTGTGCTGGGCTGTGGTGCTGGGGAGACGTGTAGACAGGCTCTGCTGGGGAGCGGTGTGAACAGGCTGTGCTGGGGAGCGGTGTGAACAGACTCTGATGGAGAGCCAGGCGGACTGTGGTGCTGGGGGCCCCCGTGTGCTTTGCTGGGGAGCCCCGTGTGCTGGGCTGTGGTGCTGGGGAGCCCGGTGTGCTGGGCTGTGGTGCTGGGGAGCCGTGTGGACAGGCTCTGCTGGGGAGGGGTTTGAACAGGCTCTGCTGGAGAGCAAGGTGCGCTGTGTTGCTGGGGGCCCCCGTGTGCTGTGCTGGGGAGCCCGGTGTGCTGGGCTGTGGTGCTGGATTGCCGTGTGGACAGGCTCTGTTGGGGAGTGGTTTGAACAGGCTCTGCTGGAGAGCTCGGCGGGCTGTGGTGCTGGGGGCCGCCGTGTGCTGTGCAGGGGGCCCCCGTGTGCTGTGCTGGGGGCCCCCGTGTGCTGTGCTGGGGAGCCCGGTGTGCTGGGCTTTGCTGCTGGGGAGCCCTGTGGACAGGCTCTGCTGGGGAACCAGGCGGCCTATGGTTCTGGGGGCCCCCGTGTCCAGTGCTGAGGAGACCGGTTAACTGGGCTGGGGAGCCCAGTGTGCTGGGCTGTGGTGCTGGGGAGCCGTGTGGACAGGCTCTGCTGGAGATCCAGGTGGGCTGTGGTGCTGGGGGCCACCGTGTGCATTGCTGGGTAGCCCGGTGAGATCGGCTGTGGAGCCCGGTGTGCTTGGCTGTGCTGCTGGGGAGCCCTGTGGACAGGCTCTACTGTGGAGCGGTGATAAAAGGCTCTGCTGGAGAGCCAGGCGGCCTGTGGTTCTTGGGGCCCCCGTGTCCAGTACTGGGGAGCCCGGTTAGCTGGGCTGGGGAGCCCGGTGAGCTGGGCTGTGCTGCTGGGGAGCCGAGTAGACAGGCTCTGCTGGGGAGCCGTGTGAACAGGCTCTGATGGAGAGCCAGGCGGGCTGTGGTGCTGGGGGGCACCGTGTTCTGTGGTGGGGAGCCCGGTGAGCTGGGCTGTGGAGCCCGGTGTGCTGGACCGTGCTGCTGGGGAGGCGTGTGGACCGGCTCTGCTGGGGAGCGGTGTGAACAGGATCTGATGGAGAGCCAGGTGGGCTGTGGTGCTGGGGGGCCCCCGTTTGCTGTGCTGGGGACCCCTGTGAGCTGGGCGGAGGAGCCCGGTGTGCCGGGCTGTGCTGCTGGGGAGCCGTGTGGACAGGCTCTGCATGGGAGTGGTTTGAACAGGCTCTGATGGAGAGCCAGGCGGGCTGTTGTACTTGAGGGCCCCGTGTGCTGTGCTGGGGAGCCCGGTGAGCTGGGCTTTTTTGCTGTGGAGCCGTGTAGACAGGCTCTGCTGCCGACCGGTGTGAACAGGCTCTGATGGAGAGCCAGGCGGGCAGTGGTGCTGGGGGGACCCTTCTTCTGTCTTGAGGAGCCCGTTGAGCTGGGCTTGGGAGCCCGGTGTGCTGGGCTGTGGTGCTGGGGAGCCGTGTAGACAGGCTCTGCCGGGGACTGGTTTCAACAGGCTCTGCTGGAGAGCCAGGCGGGCTGTGGTGCTGGGGAGCCGTGTGGACAGGCTCCTCTGGGGAGTGGTTTGAACAGGATCTGCTGGAGAGCCAGGCAGGCTGTGGTGCTGGGGGGCCCCGTGTGCTGTGGTTGGGAGCCCTGTGAGCTGGGCTGGGGAGCCCGGTTTGCTGGGCTGTGCTGCTGGGGAGCCGTGTGGACAGGCTCTTCTGGGGAGCGGTGTGAACAGGCTCTGATGGAGAGCCACGCGGGCTGTGGTGCTGGGGGGCCCCGTGTGCTGTGCTGGGGAGCCCGTTGAGCTGGGCTGGGGAGCCCGGTATGCTGGGCTGTGCTACTGGGGAGCCGTGTGGAAAGGATATTGCTGGGGAGTGGTTTGAAAAGGATCTGCTGGACAGCCAGGCGGGCTGTGGTGCTGGGGGGCCCGGTGTGCCGTGATCGGGAGCCCGGTGAGTTGGGCTGGGGAGCCCGGTGTGCTGGGCTGTGGTGCTGCGGAGCCTTGTGGACAGGCTCTGCTGGGGAGCGGTGTGAACCGGCTCTGATGGAGAACCGGGCGGGCTGTGGTGCTGGGGCCCCCGGTGTGCTGTGATGGGGAGCCCGGTGAGCTGGGCTGGGGAGCCCGGTGTGCAGGGCTGTGGTGCTGGGGAGCCGTGTGGACAGGCTCTGCTGAGGAGCGGTGTGGACAGGCTCTGATTGAGAGCCAGGCGGGCAGTGGTGCTGGGGGGACCCTTGTTCTGTCTTGAGGAGCCCGTTGAGCTGGGCTGGGGAGCCCGGTGTGCTGGGCTGTGGTGCTGGGGAGCCGTGTAGACAGGCTCTGCCGGGGACTGGTTTCAACAGGCTCTGCTGGAGAGCCAGGCGGCCTGTGGTGCTGGGGAGCCGTGTGGACAGGCTCTGATGGGGAGCGGTTTGAACAGGCTCTGATGTAGAGCAAGGAGGGCTGTTGTGCTGGGGGCCCCCGTGTGCTGTGCTGGGGAGCCCGGTGTGCTGTTCTGTGCTGCTGGGGAGCCGTGTGGACCGGCTCTGCTGGGGACCTGTGTGAACAGGCTCTGATGGAGAGCCAGGCGGACTGTGGTGCTGGGGGCCCCCGTGTGCTGTGCTCAGGAGCCCGTTGAGCTTGGCTGGGAAGCCCGGTGTGCTGGGCTGTGCTGCTGGGAAGCCGTGTGGACAGGATCTGCTGGTGAGCGGTTTGAACAGGCTCTGATGGAGAGCCAAGCGGGCTGTCCCGCGGTGTGCTGGGCTGAGTTTCTGGGGAGCCGTGTAGACAGGCTCTGCTGGGGAGCGGTGTGATCAGGCTCTGATGGAGAGCCAGGCGGGCTGTGGTGCTGGGGGGCCCCGTGTGCTGTGCTGGGGAGCCCGGTGTGCTGGGCTGTGGTGCTGGGGAGCCGTGTGGACAGGCTCTTCTGGGGAGCGGTGTGGACAGGCTCTGCTGGACAGCCAGGCGGGCTGTGGTGATGGGGTGCCCGGTGTGCTGTGCTGGGGAGCCAGTTAAGCTGGGCTGGGGAGCCCGGTGTGCTGGGCTGTTGTGCTGGGGAGCCGTGTGGACAGGCTCTGCTGGAGAGCCAGGCGGGCTGTGGTGCTGGGGGGCCCCGTGTGCTGTGCTGGGGAGCCCGGTGTGCTGGGCTGTGGTGCTGGGGAGCAGTGTAGACGGGCTCTGCTGGGGAGCGGTGTGAACAGGTTCTGATGGAGAGCCAGGCGGGCTGTGGTGCTGGGGGGCCCCTTGTGCTGTGCTGGGAGGCCCGGTGAGTTGCGCTGGGGAGCCCGGTGTGCTTGGCTGAGCTTCGGGGGTGCCGTGTGGACAGGGTCTGCTGGGAAGCGGTGTGAAAAGGCTCTGATGGAGAGCCAGTTGGGCTGTGTCGCTGGGGGGCGCCCGTGTGCTGTGCTCGGTAGCCCGGTGAGCTGGGCTGCGGGGCCCGGTGTGCTGGGCTGAGCTCCTGGAGTGCCGTGTGGTCAGGGTCTGATGGGAAGCGGTGTGATAAGGCTCTGATGGAGAACCAGGCGGGCTGTGGTGCTGGGGGCCCCCATGTGCTTTGCTGGGGAGCCCGTTCAGCTGGGCTGGGGAGCCCGGTGTGCTGGGCTGTTCTGCTGGGGAGCCGTGTGGACAGGCTCTGCTGAGGAGCCGTGTGGACAGGCTCTGCTGGGGAGTGGTTTGAACAGTCTCTGCTGGAGAGCCAGGCGGGCTGTGGTGCTGTGGGGCCCTGTGTACTGTGCTGTGGAGGCCGGTGAGCTGGGCTGGGCAGCCCGGTGTGCTGGGCTGTGGTGCTGGGGAGCCGTGTAGACAGGCTCTGCTGCGGAGCGATGTGAACAAGCTCTTATGGAGAGCCAGGCGGGCTGTAGTGCTGGGGGCCCCCGTGTGCTGTGCTGGGCGGCCCGGTGAGCTGGGCTGTGGTGCTGGGGACCCGTGTGGACAGGCTCTGCTGGGGAGTGGTTTCAATCGGCTCTGCAGGGTAGTGGTGTGAGCAGGCCATGATGGAGAGCCAGGCGGCATGTGGTGCTGGTGGCCCCCGTGTGCTGTGATCGGGAGCCCGGTGATCTTGGCCGGGGAGCCCGCTGTGCTAGGCTGTGCTGCTGGGGAGCCGTGTGGACAGGGACTGCTGGGGAGTGGTTTGAACAGGCTCTGCTGGGGAGCCAGGCGGGCTGTGGTGCTGGGGGGCCCCGTGTGCTGTGCTGGGGAGCCCGGTGAGCTGGGCTGGGGAGCCCGGTGTGCTGGGCTGTGGTGCTGGGGAGCCGTGTAGACAGGCTCTGCTGGGGAGCGGAGTGAACAGGCTCTTCTGGGGAGCGGTGTGAACAGTCTATGATGGAGAGCCAGGCGGGCTGTGGTGCTGGGGGCCCCAGTGTGCTGTGTTGTGGAGCCCGCTGAGCTGGGCATTGCTGCTGGGGAGCCGTGCATACTGGCTCTACTGTGGAGCTGTGTGAACAGGCTCTGCTGGAGAGCCAGCCAGGCTGTGGTGCTGGGGGCCCCCGTATGCTGTGCTGGGATGCCCGGTGAGCTGGGCTGGAGAGCCCGGTGTGCTGGGCTGTGCTGCTGGGGAGCCCTGTGGACAGGCTCTGCTGTGGAGTGGTTTGAACAGGCTCTAATTGCCAGGCGGGCTGTGGTGCTTGGGGCCCCCGTGTGCTGTGCTGGGGACCCCGGCGTGCTGGGCTGTGCTGCTGAGGAGCCGTGTAGACAGGCTCTGCTGGGGAGCAGTGTGAACAGGCTCTGCTGGAGAGCCAGGCGGGCTGTGGTGCTGGGGAGCCCGGTGAGCTGGGCTGGGGAGACCTGTGAGATCGGCTTGGGAGCCCGGTGTGCTGGGCTGTGGTGCTGGGGAGCCCTGTCGACAGGCTCTGCTGGGGAGCGGTGTGAACAGGCTCTGCTGGAGAGCCAGGCGGCCTGTGGTTCTGGGGGCCCCCGTGTCCAGTGCTGGGGAGCCCGGTGTGCTGGGATGTGGTGCTGGGGAGTCGTGTAGACATGCTCTGCTGGGGAGCGGAGTGAACAGGCTCTGCTGGGGAGCGGAGTGAACAGTCTCTGATGGAGAGCCAGGCCAGCTGTGGTGCTGGGGGCCCCCGTGTGCTGTGCTGGGGAGCCCGGTTGGCTGGGTTGGAGGCCCGTTGTGCAGGGCTGTGCTGCTGGGGAGCCGTGTGGAAAGGCTCTACTGGGGAGCGGTGTGAACATGCTCTGATGGAGCGCCAGGTGGGCTGTGGTGCTTGGCGGCCCCGTGTGCTGTGCTGGGGAGCCCGGTCAGCTGTGCTGGGGGCCCCCGTGTGCTGAGCTGGGGAGTCCGGTGAGCAGGGTTGGGGAGCCCGGTGTGCTGGGCTGTGGTGCTGGGGGCCCCCGTGTGCTGTGCTGGGGAGCCCGGTGTGCAGGGCTGTGCTGCTGGGGAGCCGTATGGACAGTCTCTGCTGGGGAAATGGTTTGAACAGGCTCTGATGGAGAGCCAGGCGGGCTGTGGTGTTGGGGCCCCCCGTGTGCTTTGCTGGGGAGCCCAGTGAGCTTTGCTGGGGAGCCCGGTGTGCTGGGCTGTGCTGCTGGGTAGCCCTGTAGACAGGCTCTGCTGGGGAGCGGTGTGATCAGGCTCTGATGGAGAGCCAGGTTGGCTGTGGTGCTTGGGGGCCCTGTGTGCTGTGCTGGGGAGCCCGGTGAGCTGGGCTGGGGAGGCCAGTGTGCTGGGCTGTGCTGCTGGGGAGCCGTGTGGACCGGCTCTGCTTGGGAGTGGTTTGAACAGGCTCTGCTGGAGAGGCAGGCGGGCCGTGGTGCTGGGGGCCCCCGTGTGCTGTGTTGGGGAACCCGGTGTGTTGGGCTGGGGAGGCCGGAGTGCTGGGCTGTGCTGCTGGGGAGCCGTGTTGACAGGATCTGCTCGGGAGCGGTTTGAACAGGCTCTGATGGAGAGCCAGGCGGGCTGTGCTGCTGGGGAGCCTTGTAGACAGGCTCTGCTGGGGAGCGGTGTGAAGAGGCTCTGCTGGAGAGCCAGGCGGGCTGTGGTGCTGGGGGCCCCCGTGTGCTGTGCTGGGGATCCCGTTGTGCTGGGCTGTGCTGCTGGGGAGCCGTGTGGAAAGGCTCTGCTGGGGAGCCAGGCGGGCATTGGTGCTGGGGGGCCCGGTGTTCTGTGCTGGGGAGCCCGGTGTGCTGGGCTGTGGTGCTGGGGAGCCGTGTAGACAGGCTCTGCTGCGGAGCGGTGTGAACATGCTCTGATAGAGAGCCAGGTGGGCTGTGGAGCTGGTGGCCAACATGTGCTGTGCTGGGGAGCCCGGTGTGCAGGGCTGTGCTGCTGGGGAGCCGTATGGACAGTCTCTGCTGGGGAATGGTTTGAAAAGGCTCTGATGGAGAGCCAGGCGGGCTGTGGTGCTGGGGGCCCCCGTGTGCTGTGCTGGGGAGACCGGTGAGCTGGGCTGGGGAGCCCGGTGTGCTGGGCCGTGCTGCTGGGGAGCCGTGTGGACAGGCTATGCTGGGGAGCGGTGTGAAAAGGCTCTGATGGAGAGCCAGGCGGGCTGTAGTGCTGGGGGCCCCCGTGTGCTGCGCTGGGGAGCCCGGTGAGCTGGGCTGTGCAGCTGGGGAGCCGTGTGGACCGGCTCTGCTGGGGAGTGGTTTTAACAGGCTCTGCTGGAGAGCCAGGCGGGCTGTGGTGCTGGGGTGCCCCGTGTGCTGTGCTGGGGAGCCCGTTGAGCTGGGCAGGGGAACCCGGTGTGCTGGGCTATGGTGCTGGGGAGCGGTGTAGACAGGCTCTGCTGGGGAGCCATTCGGGCTGTGGTGCTGTGGGGCCCCGTCTGCTGAGCTGGGGAGCCCGGTGTGCTGGGCTGGGGAGCCCCGTGTGCTCGGCTGTGGTGCCGGGGAGCCCGGTGTGCTGGGCTTTTGTGATGGGGAGTCGTGTAGACAGGCTCTGCTGCGGAGTGGTGTGAACAGGCTCTGATGGAGAGCCAGGCGGGCTGTGGTGCTGGGGGCCCCCGTGTCCTGTGCTCGGTTGCCCGGTGTGCTGGGCTGCGGAGTCCAGTGTGCTGGGCTGAGCTGCTGGCGTGCCGTGTGGAGAGGTGCTGCTGGGAAGCGGTGTGAACAGGCTCTGATGGAGATCCAGGCGGGCTGTGGTGCTGGGGGCCCACGTGTGCTGTGCTGGTTACCCTGGTGAGCTGGGCTGGGGAGCCCGGTGTGCTGGGCTGTGCATCTGGGGAGCCGTGTGGACAGGATCTGCTGGGGAGCGGTTTCAACAGGCTCTGCTGGAGAGCAAGGCGCGCTGTGTTGCTGGGGGCCCCCGTGTGCTGTGCTGGGGAGGCCGGTGAGCTGGGCTGGGGAGCCCGGTGTGCTGGGCTGTGCTGCTTGGGAGCCGTGTGGACAGGCTCTGCTGGGGAGTGGTTTGAAACGGCTCTCTTGGGTACTGGTTTGAACAGGCTCTGCTGGGGAGCCAGGCGGGCTGTGGTGCTGGGGTGCCCCATGTGCTGTGCTGGGGAGCCCGGTGAGCTGGGCTGGGGAGCCCGGTTTGCTGGTCTATGGTGCTTGGGAGCCGTGTGGACAGGCTCTGCTGGCGAGCGGAGTGAACAGGCTCTGCTGGGGAGCGGAGTGAACAGGCTCTGATGGAGAGCCAGGCGGGATGTGGTGCTGGGGGGCCCCGTGTGCTGTGCTGGGGATCTCGTTTAGCTGGGTTGGGGAGCCCGGTGTGCTGGGCTGTGGTGCTGGGGAGCCGTGTGGACAGCTCTGCTGGGGAGTGGTTTGAACAGGCTCTGCTCCAGATCCAGGCGAGCTGTGGTGCTGGGGGGCCCCGTGTGCAGTTCTTGGGAGCCCGGTGAGCTGGGCAGGGGAGTCCGGTGTGCTGGGCTGTGGTGCTGGGGAGCAGTGTAGACAGGCTCTGCTGCGGAGCGCTGTGACCAGGCTCTGATGGAGAGCCAGGGGGGCTGTGGTGCTGGGGGGCCCCGTGTGCTGTCCTGGGGAGCCCGGTGAGGTGGGCTGGGGAGCCCGGTGTGCTGGGCTGTGGTGATGGGGAGCCGTGTAGACAGGCTCTGCTGGGGAGCGGTGTGAACAGGCTCTGATGGAGAGCCAGGCGGGTTGTGATGGTGTGGGCACCCGTGTGCTGTGCTGGGGAGCCCGGTGAGCTGGGCTGTGGAGCCCGGTGTGCTGGGCTGTGGTGCTGGGGAGCCGTGTGGACAGGCTCTCTTGGGGACTTGTTTGAAAAGGCTGTGCTGTGGAGCGGAGTGAACAGGCTCAGATGGAGAGCCAGGCGGGCTGTGGTTCTGAAGTTCCCCCGTGTGCTGTGCTCGGGATCCCAGTGTACTGGGATGGGGAGCCCCGTGTGCTGGGCTGTGGTGCTGGGGAGCCCGGTGTTCTGGGCTGTGGTGCTGGGGAGCCGTGTAGACAGGCTCTGCTGGGGAGCCATTCGGGCTGCGGTGCAGGGGGGCCCCGTGTGCTTTGCTGGGGTGCCCGGTGTGCTGGGCTGGGGAGCCCAGTGTGATGGGCTGTGGTGCTGGGAAGCCGTCTGGACAGGCTCTGCTGGGGAGAGGGTTGAACAGGTTCTGATGGAGAGTCAGGCGGGCTGTGGTGCTGGGGGGCCCCGTGTGCTGTGCTGCAGAGCCCGTTGAGCTGGGCTGGGGAGCCCGGTGTGCTGGGCTGTTTTGCTGGGGAGCCGTGTACACAGGCTCTGCTGGGGAGCCATTCGGGCTGTGGTGCTGGGGGGCCTCGTGTGCTGTGCTGGGGAGCCCGGTGTGCTGGGCTGGGGAGCCCGGTGTGCTGGGCTGTGGTGCTGGGTTGCCGTGTGGACAGGCTCTGCTGGGGAGTGGTTTGAACATGCTCTGATGGAGAGCAAGGCGGGCTGTGGTGCTGTGGGGTCCCGTGTGCTGTGGTGGGGAGCCCAGTGTGCTGGGCTGGGGAGCCCCGTGTGCTGGGCTGTGGTGCTGGGGAGCCCGGTGTTCTGGGCTGTGGTGCTGGGGAGCCGTGTAGACAGGCTCTGCTGGCGAGGCATTCGGGCTGCGGTGCAGGGGGGCCCCGTGTGCTGTGCTGGGGTGCCCGGTGTGCTGGGCTGGGGAGCCCGGTGTGCTGGGCTGTGCTGCTGGGTTGCCGTGTGGACAGGCTCTGCATGGGAGTGGTTTGAACAGGCTCTGATGGAGAGCCAGGCTGGCTGTGGTGTTGGGGGGCCCCGTGTGCTGTGATGGGGAGCTCGGTGTGCTGGGCTGGGGAGCCCCTTGTGTTGGGCTGTGGTGATGGGGAGTCCGGTGTGCTGGGCTGTGGTGATGGGCAGCCGTGTAGACAGGCTCTGCTGCGGAGCGGTGTGAACAGGCTCTGATGGAGAGCCAGGCGGGCTGTGGTGCTGGGGGGCCCCGTGTGCTGTGCTGGGGAGCCCGGTGTGCTGGGCTGTGGTGCTGGGGAGCCGTGTGGACAGGCTCTGCTTGGGAGTGGTTTGAACAGGCTCTGATGGAGAGCCAGGCTGGCTGTGGTGTTGGGGGGCCCCGTGTGCTGTGATGGGGAGCTCGGTGTGCTGGGCTGGGGAGCCCCTTGTGCTGGGCTGTGGTGATGGGGAGTCCGGTGTGCTGGGCTGTGGTGATGGGCAGCCGTGTAGACAGGCTCTGCTGCGGAGCGGTGTGAACAGGCACTGATGGAGAGCCAGGCGGGCTGTGGTGCTGGGGGGCCCCGTGTGCTGTGCTGGGGAGCCCGGTGTGCTGGGCTGTGGTGCTGGGGAGCCGTGTGGACAGGCTGTGCTGGGTAGTGGTTTGAAAAGGGTCTGCTGGAGAGCCAGGCGGGCTGTGGTTCTGGGGGCCCCATGTGCTGTGCTGGGGAGCCCGGTGAGCTGGGCTGAGGAGCCCAGTGTGCTGGGCTGTGGTGCTGGGGAGCCGTGTGGACAGGCTGTGCTGGGGAGCTGTGTGAACAGGCTCTGATGGAGAGCCAGGCGGGCTGTGGTGCTTTGGGGCACCGTGTTCTGTGGTGGGGAGCCCGGTGAGCTGGGCTGCGGAGCCCGGTGTTCTGGGCTGTGCTGCTGGGGAGGCGTGTGGACCGGCTCTGCTGGGGAGCCATTCGGGCTGTGGTTCTGGGCAGCCCTGTGAGCTTTGCTGGGGAGCCAGGTGTGTTGGGCTGGGGAGCCCGGTGTGCTGGGCTGGGGAGCCCGGTGTGCTGGGCTGTGGTGCTGGGGAGCTGTGTAGACAGGCTCTGCTGGGGAGCCATTCGGGCTGTGGTTCTGGGGGGCCCCGTGTGCTTTGCTGGGGAGCCCGGTGAGCAGGGCTGTGGTGCCTGGGAGCCGTGTGGAAAGTCTCTGCTGGGGAGTGGTGTGAACAGGCTCTGATGGAGAGCCAGGCGTCCTGTGGTTCTGGGGGCCCCCGTGTGCTGTGCTGGGGAGCCCGTTGAGCTGGGCCGGGGAGCCCGGTGTGCTGGGCTGTGGTGCTGGGGAGCCGTGTGGAAAGGCTCGACTGGGGAGCGGTTTGAACAGGCTCTGATGTAGAGCAAGGAGGGCTGTTGTGCTGGGGGCCCCCGTGTGCTTTGCTGGGGAGCCCGGTGTGCTGGGCTGTGATGCTGGGGAGCGGTGTGAACAAGCTCTGATGTAGAGCAAGGAGGGCTGTTGTGCTGGGGGCCCCCGTGTGCTTTGCTCGGGAGCCCGGTGAACTGGGCTGTTGAGCCCGGTGTGCTGGGATTTTCTGCTGGGGAGCCGTGTGGACAGGCTCTTCTGGGGAGCGGTGTGGACAGGCTCTGCTGGACAGCCAGGCGGGCTGTGGTGCTGGGGTGC
This sequence comes from Dascyllus trimaculatus, assembly GCA_024666655.1. NCBI lineage: Eukaryota > Metazoa > Chordata > Actinopteri > Pomacentridae > Dascyllus > Dascyllus trimaculatus. The sequence continues at coordinate 79,451 of JAMOIN010000876.1, read as the reverse complement.
CCGGTGTGCTGTGCTGGGGAGCCCGTTAAGCTGGGCTGGGGAGCCCGGTGTGCTGGGCTGTTGTGCTGGGGAGCCGTGTGGACAGGCTCTGCTGGATAGCCAGGCGGGCTTTGGTGCTGGGGGGCCCCGTGTGCTGTGCTGGGGAGCCCGGTGTGCTGGGCTGTGGTGCTGGGGAGCCGTGTAGACGGGCTCTGCTGGGGAGCGGTGTGTACAGGCTCTGATGGATAGCAAGGCGGGCTGTGATGCTGGGGGCCCCGTGTGCTGTGCTGGGGAGACCAGTGAGCTGGGCTGGGGAGCCCGGTATGCTGGGCTGTGCTGCTGGGGAGCCGTGTCTAAAGGCATTGGTGGGGAGTGGTTTGAAAAGGATCTGCTGGACAGCCAGGCGGGCTGTGGTGCTGGGGGGCCCGGTGTGCCGTGATCGGGAGCCCGGTGAGTTGGGCTGGGGAGCCCGGTGTGCTGGGCTGTGGTGCTGCGGAGCCTTGTGGACAGGCTCTGCTGGGGAGCGGTGTGAACCGGCTCTGATGGAGAACCGGGCGGGCTGTGGTGCTGGGGCCCCCGGTGTGCTGTGATGGGGAGCCCGGTGAGCTGGGCTGGGGAGCCCGGTGTGCAGGGCTGTGGTGCTGGGGAGCCGTGTGGACAGGCTCTGCTGAGGAGCGGTGTGGACAGGCTCTGATGGAGAGCCAGGCGGGCTGTGGTGCTGGGGGCCCCCGTGTGCTGTGCTGGGGAGTCCGGTGAGCTGGGCTGGGGAGCCCATGTGCTGGACTGTGGTACTGGGGAGCCGTGTGGACCGGCTCTGCTGGGGAGTGGTTTGAAAAGGCTCTGCTGGACAGCCAGGCGGGCTGTGGTTCTGAGGAGCCCGGTGAGCTGGGCTGTGGTGCTGGGTGGCCCCGTGTGCTGTGCTGCGGAGCCCGGTGAGATCGGCTGTGGAGCCAGCTGTGCTGGGCTGTGCTGCTGGGGAGCCGTGTGGACAGGCTCTGCTGGGGAGCGGGGTGAACTGGCTCTGCTGGAGAGCAACGCGGGCTGTGGTGCTGGGGGCCCCCGTGTGCTGTGCTGGGGAGGCCGGTGAGCTGGGCCGGGGAGCCCGGTGTGCTGGGCTGTGCTGCTTGGGAGTCGTGTTGTCAGGCTCTGCTGGGAAGTGCTTTGAAAAGGCTCTGATGGAGAGCCAGGCGGGCTGTGGTGCTGGGGGTCCCCGTGTGCTGTGCTGGGGAGCCCGGTGAGCTGCGCTAAGTAGCCCGTTGTGCTGGGTTTTGGTGGTGGGGAGCCGTGTGGACAGGCTCTGCTGTGGAGCCGTGTGGAAAGGCTCCGATGGAGAGCGATTCGGGCTGTGGTGTGGGGGGCCCCGTGTTCTGTGCTGGGGAGCCCGGTGTGCTGGGCTGTGGTGCTGGGGAGCCGTGTGGACAGGCTCTGCTGAGGAGAGTTTTTAACAGTCTCTGATGGAGAGCCAGGCGGGCTGTTGTGCTGGGAGGCCCCGTGTGCTGTGCTGGGGGGGCCCGTGTGCTGTGCTGGGGGGCCCCGTGTGCTGTGCTGGGGAGCCCGGTGTGCTGGGCTGTGGTGCTGGGGAGCCGTGTAGAGAGGCTGTTCTGGGGAGCGGTGTGAACAGGCTCTGCTCGAGAGGTAGGCGGGCTGTGGTGCTGAGGGCCGCCGTGTGCTGTTCAGGGGGCCCCCGTGTGCTGTGCTGGGGGCCCCCGTGTGCTGTGCTGGGGATCCCGGTGTGCTGGGCTGTGCTGCTGGCGAGCCGTGTGGACAGGCTCTGCTAGGGAATGGTTTGAACAGGCTCTGCTGGGGAGCGGAGTGAACAGGCTCTGATGGAGAGCCAGGCGGGCTGTTGTGCTGGGAAGCCCCGTGTGCTGTGCTGGGGACGCTGGTGAGCTGGGCTGGGGAGCCCGGTGTGCTGGGCTGTGCTTCTGGGCAGCCGTGTTGATAGGCTCTGCCGGGGAGAGGTGTGAAAAGGCTCTGATAGAGAGCCAGCCGGGTTGTGGTACTGGGGGCCCCCGTGTGCTGTGCTCGGGAGCCCAGTGAGCTGGGCTTTCGGAGCCCAGTGTGCTGGGCTGTGGTGCTGGGAAGCCGTGTGGACAGGCTCTGCTGGGGAGCGATTTGAACAGGCTCTGCTGGAGAGCAAGGCGCGCTGTTGTGCTGGGGGCCCCCGTGTGATGTGCTGGGGAGCCCGGTGAGCTGGGCTGTGCTGCTGGGGAGCCGTGTAGACATGTTCGGCCGAGGAAGCGGTGTGAAAAGGGTCTGATGGAGAGCCAGGCGGGCTGTGGTGCTGGGGGCCCCCGTGTGCTGTGCTGGGGAGCCCGGTGAGCTTGGCTGGGGAGCCCGGTGTGCTGGGATGTGGTGCTGGGGAGCCGTGTAGACAGGCTCTGCTGGGGAGCGTTGTAAACAGGCTATGCTGGAGAGCCAGGCGGGCTGTGGTTATGTGGGCCCCCGTGTGCTGTGCTTTGGAGCCCGGTGTGCTGGGCTGTTGTGCTGGGGAGCCGCGTGGACAGGCTCTACTGGGGGGCGGTGTGGACAGGCTCTGATGGAGAGCCAGGCGGGCTGTGCTGCGGTGTGCGGGGCTGCTGGGGAGCCGTGTAGACAGGCTCTTCTGGGGAGCTTTGTGAACAGGCTCTGATGGAGAGCCAGGCGGGGTGTGGTGCTGGGGGCCCCCGTGTGCTGTACTGGGGAGCCCGGTGAGCAGGGCTTGGGAGCCCAGTGTGCTGGGCTGTGCATCTGGGGAGCCGTGTGGACAGGCTCTGCTGGGGAGCGGTTTCAAAAGGCTCTGCTGGAGAGCAAGGCGCGCTGTGTTGCTGGGGGCCCCCGTGTGCTGTGCTGGGGTGCCCGGTGAGCTGGGCTGGGGAGACCGGTGTGCTGGGCTGTGCTGCTGGGGAGCCATGTGGACAGGCTCTGCTGGGGAGTGGTTTGAACAGGCTCTGATTGAGAGCCAGGCGGGCTGTGTTGCTGGGGGCCCCCATGTGCTGTGCTGGGGATCCCGGTGTGCTGGGTTTTGGTGCTGGGGAGCCGTGTGGACAGGCTCTGCTGAGGAGAGTTTTGTACAGGCTCTGATGGAGAGCCAGGCGGGCTGTTGTGCTGGGAAGCCCCGTGTGCTGTGCTGGGGGGGCCCGTGTGCTGTGCTGGGGAGCCCCGTGTGCTGTGCTGTGGAGCCCGTTGAGCTGGGTTGGGGAGCCCGGTGTGCTGGGCTTTGGTGCTGGGGAGCCGTGTGGACAGGCTCTGCTGGGGGAGTGGTTTGAACAGGCTCTGCTGGGGGAGTGGTTTGAACAGGCTCTGCTCGAGAGCCAGGCGGGCTGTGGTGCTGGGGAGCCCCGTGTGCTTTGCTGGGGAGCCCGTTGAGCTGGGCTTCGGAGCCCGGTGTTTTGGGCTGTGGTGCTGGGGAGCCGTGTGGACAGGCTCTGCTGGGGAGTGGTTTGAAAAGGGTCTGCTGGATCGCCAGGCGGGCTGTGGTGCTGGGGGCCCCCGTGTGCTGTGCTGGGGAGACCGGTGAGCTGGGCTGGGGAGCCCGGTGTGCTGGGCCGTGCTGCTGGGGAGCCGTGTGGACAGGCTATGCTGGGGAGCGGTGTGAAAAGGCTCTGATGGAGAGCCAGGCGGGCTGTAGTGCTGGGGGCCCCCGTGTGCTGCGCTGGGGAGCCCGGTGAGCTGGGCTGTGCAGCTGGGGAGCCGTGTGGACCGGCTCTGCTGGGGAGTGGTTTTAACAGGCTCTGCTGGAGAGCCAGGCGGGCTGTGGTGCTGGGGTGCCCCGTGTGCTGTGCTGGGGAGCCCGTTGAGCTGGGCAGGGGAACCCGGTGTGCTGGGCTATGGTGCTGGGGAGCGGTGTAGACAGGCTCTGCTGGGGAGCCATTCGGGCTGTGGTGCTGTGGGGCCCCGTCTGCTGAGCTGGGGAGCCCGGTGTGCTGGGCTGGGGAGCCCCGTGTGCTCGGCTGTGGTGCCGGGGAGCCCGGTGTGCTGGGCTTTTGTGATGGGGAGTCGTGTAGACAGGCTCTGCTGCGGAGTGGTGTGAACAGGCTCTGATGGAGAGCCAGGCGGGCTGTGGTGCTGGGGGCCCCCGTGTCCTGTGCTCGGTTGCCCGGTGTGCTGGGCTGCGGAGTCCAGTGTGCTGGGCTGAGCTGCTGGCGTGCCGTGTGGAGAGGTGCTGCTGGGAAGCGGTGTGAACAGGCTCTGATGGAGATCCAGGCGGGCTGTGGTGCTGGGGGCCCACGTGTGCTGTGCTGGTTACCCTGGTGAGCTGGGCTGGGGAGCCCGGTGTGCTGGGCTGTGCATCTGGGGAGCCGTGTGGACAGGATCTGCTGGGGAGCGGTTTCAACAGGCTCTGCTGGAGAGCAAGGCGCGCTGTGTTGCTGGGGGCCCCCGTGTGCTGTGCTGGGGAGGCCGGTGAGCTGGGCTGGGGAGCCCGGTGTGCTGGGCTGTGCTGCTTGGGAGCCGTGTGGACAGGCTCTGCTGGGGAGTGGTTTGAAACGGCTCTCTTGGGTACTGGTTTGAACAGGCTCTGCTGGGGAGCCAGGCGGGCTGTGGTGCTGGGGGGCCCCGTGTGCTGTACTGGGGAGCCCGGTTAGCTGGGCTGGGGAGCCCGGTGTTCAGCGCTGTGCTGCTGGGGAGCCGTATGGACAGTCCCTGCTGGGGATAGGTTTGAACAGGCTCTGATGGAGAGCCAAGCGGGCTGTGGTGTTGGGGGCCCCCGTGTGCTTTGCTGGGGAGCCCGGTGAGCTGGGCTGGGGAGCCCGTTGTGCTGGGCTGTGCTGCTGGGGAGGCGTGTGGACAGGCTCTTCTGGGGAGTGGTTTGAACAGGCTCTGCTGGAGAGCCAGGTGGGCTGTGGTGCTGGGGGCCCCCGTGTGCTGTGCTGGAAAGCCCGGTGTCCTAGGGTGTGCTGCTGGGGAGCCGTGTGGACCGGATCTGCTGTGGAGCGGTGTGAACAGGCTCTGATGGAAAGCCAGGTGGGCTGTGGTATTGGGGGCCCCCGTGTGCTGTGCTGGTGAGCCCGGTGAGCTGGGCTGGGGAGCCCGGTGTTCTGGGCTGTGCTGCTGGTGAGGCATGTGGACAGGCTGTGGTGGGGAGTGATTTGAACAGGCTCTTCTGGAGAGCAACGTGGGCTTTGGTGCTGGGGGCCTCCGTGTGCTGTGCTGGGAGCCCCCGTGTGCTGTGCTGGGGAGCCCGGTGTGCTGGGCTGTGCTGCTGGGGAGCCGTGTGGCCAGGCTCTGCCGGGGAGCGGTGTGAAAAGGCTCTGATGGAGAGCCAGCCGGGCTGTGGTGCTGGGGGCCCCCGTGTGCTGTGCTCGGGAGCCCAGTGAGCTGGGCCTCGGATCCCAGTGTTCTGGGCTGTGGTGCTGGGAAGCCGTGTTGACAGGCTCTTATGGGGAGAGGGTTGAACAGGCTCTGATGGAGAGCCAGGCGGGCTGTGGTTCTGGGGGGCCCCGTGTTCTGTACTGGGGAGCCCGGTGAGCTGGACTGGGGAGCCCGGTGTGCTGGGCTGTGCTGCTGCGGAGCCGTGTGGACCGGCTCTGCTGGGGAGCGTTGTGAACAGGCTCTGATTTAGAGCCAGGTGTACTGTGGTGCTGGGGGGCCCCCGTGTGCTGTGATGGGTAGCCCGGTGAGCTGGGCGGAGGGCCCGGTGTGCTGGGCTGTGCTGCTGGGGAGCCGTGTGGACAGGCTCTGCTGGGGAGCGGGGTGAACTGGCTCTGCTGGAGAGCAACGCGGGCTGTGGTGCTGGGGGCCCCCGTGTGCTGTGCTGGGGAGGCCGGTGAGCTGGGCCGGGGAGCCCGGTGTGCTGGGCTGTGCTGCTTGGGAGTCGTGTTGTCAGGCTCTGCTGGGAAGTGCTTTGAAAAGGCTCTGATGGAGAGCCAGGCGGGCTGTGGTGCTGGGGGTCCCCGTGTGCTGTGCTGGGGAGCCCGGTGAGCTGCGCTAAGTAGCCCGTTGTGCTGGGATTTGGAGCTGGGGAGCCGTGTGGACAGGCTCTGCTGGGGAGCCGTGTGGAAAGGCTCCGATGGAGAGCGATTCGGGCTGTGGTGTGGGGGGCCCCGTGTTCTGTGCTTGGGAGCCCGTTGAGCTGGGCTGGGGAGCCCGGTGTGCTGGGCGGTGGTGCTGGGTAGCCGTGTGGATTGGCTCTGCTGGTGAGTGGTTTGAACAGGCTCTGCTGGACAGCCAGGATGGCTGTGGTGGTGGGGGTCCCCGTGTGCTGTGCTGGGGAGCCCGGTGAGCTTGGCTGGGGAGCCCGGTGTGCTGCGCTGTGGTGCTGGGGAGCCGTGTAGACAGGCTCTGCTTCGGATGGGTGTGAACAGGCCCTGATGGAGAGCCAGGCGGGCTGTGGTGCTGGGGAGCCCGGTGAGCTGGGCAGAGGATCCCGGTGTGCTGGGTTGTGCAGCTGGGCAGCTGTGTACACAGGCTCTGCTGGGGAGCGGTGTGAACAGGCTCTGATGGAGAGCCAAGGGGGCTGTGGTGCTGGGGGCCCCCATGTGCTGTGCTAGGGGCCCCGTTGAGTTGGGCTGGGGAGCCCAGTGAGCTGGGCTGTGGTGCTGGGGAGCCGTGTAGACAGGCTCTGCTGGCGAGCGGTGTGAACAGGCTCTGCTGGGGAGCGGTGTGAAGAGGCACTGATGGAGAGCCAGGCCGGCTGTGGTGCTGGGGGCCCCCGTGTGCTGTGCTGGGGGGCACGTGTGCTGTGCTAAGGGGGAGCCCGTTGGGCAGGGCTTTTCTGCTGGGGAGCCGTGTGGACAGGCTCTTCTGGGGAGCGGTCTGGACAGGGTCTGCTGGACAGCCAGGCGGGCTGTGGTGCTGGGGTGCCCCGTGTTCTGTGCTGGGGAGTCCGTTGAGCTGGGCTGGGGAGCCCGGTGTGCTGGGCTTTTGAGCTGGGGAGCCGTGTGGACAGGCTCTGCTGGAGAGCCAGGCGGGCTGTGGTGCTGGGGGCCCCCGTGTGCTGTGCTGGGGCCCTGTGTGCTGTGCTGGGGAGCCCGTTGAGCTGGGTTGTGGAGTACGGTGTGTTGGGCTGTGGTGCTGGGGAGCCGTGTGGAAAGGCTCTGCGGGCGAGTGGTTTGAACAGGCTCTGCTGGGGGCCCCCGTGCTATGTGCTGGGGGTCATGGTGAGCTGGGCTGGGGAGAACGGTGTGCTGGGCTGTGGTGCTGAGGAGCTGTGTGGGCAGGCCCTTCTGGGGGGTAGTTTGAAAAGGCTCTGCTGGAGTGCCAGGCGGGCTGTGGTGCCGGGGGGCCCCGTGTTCTGTGCTGGTTACCCTGGTGAGCTGGGCCTGGGAGCCCGGTGTGCTGGGCTGTGCTTCTGGGGAGCCGTGTGGATAGGCTCTGCCGGGGAGCGGTGTGAAAAGGCTCTGATGTAGAGCCAGCCGGGCTGTGGTACTGGGGGCCCCCCGTGTGCTGTGCTCGGGAGCCCAGTGAGCTGGGCTTCGGACCCCAGTGTGCTTGGCTGTGGTGCTGGGAAGCCGTGTGGACAGGCTCTGATGGGGAGAGGGTTGAACAGGCTCTGATGGAGAGTCAGGCGGGCTGTGGTGCTGGGAAGCCGTGTGGACAGGCTCTGCTGGGGAGCGGTGTGATCAGGCACTGATGGAGGACCAGGCGCGCTGTGGTGCTGGGGGCCCCCGTATGCTGGGCTGGGGAGCCCGGTGTGCTGGGCTGTGCTGCTGGGGAGCCGTGTGGACAGGCTGTGCTTGGGAGTGGTTTGAACAGGCTCTGCTGGAGAAACAGGCGGGCTGTGGTTCTGGGGGCCCCCGTGTGCTGTGCTGGGGAGACCGGTGAGCTGGGCTGGGGAGCCCGGTGTGCTGGGTTGTGCTGCTGCGGAGCCGTGTGGACCGGCTCTGCTTGGGAGTAGTTTGAACAGGCTCTGCTGGAGAGCCAGGCGGTCCTTGGTGCTGGGGGCCCCCGTGTGCTGTGCTGGGGAACCCGGTGTGCTGGGCTGTGCTGCTAGTGAGCTGCGTGGACAGGCTCTGCTGGGGAGCGGTGTGAACAGGCTCTGCTGGAGAGCCAGGCGGTCTGTGCTGCGGTGTGCTGGGCTGTTCTGCTGGGGGGCCGTATAGACAGGCTCTGCAGGGGAGCGGTGTGAACAGGCTCTGATGGAGAGCCAGGCTGGCTGTTGTGCTGGGGGCCACCGTGTGCTGTGTTGGGGAGCCCGTTGAGCTTTGCTGTGGTGCTGTGGAGCCGTGTGGACAGGCTCTGCTAGGGAGAGGTGTGAAATGGCCTGATGGAGAGCCAGGCGGGCTGTGGTTCTGGGGGGACCCGTGTGCTGTGCTGGGGAGCCCGTTGAGCTGGGCTTCGGGGCCCGGTGTGTTGGGCTGTGGTGCTGGGGAGCCTTGTGGACAGGCTCTGTTGGGGAGTGGTTTGAACAGGGTCTGCTGGATTGCCAGGCGGGTTGTGGTACTGGGGGCCCCCGTGTGCTGTGCTGGGGAGCCCGGTGGGCTGGGCCGGGGAGCCCGGTGTGCTGGGCTGTGGTGATGGGCATCCGTGTAGACAGGCTCTGCTGGGGAGCGGTGTGAACAGGCTCTGATGGAGAGCCAGGCGGGCTGTGATGGTGGGGGCCCCCGTGTGCTGTGCTGGGGGGCCCGGTGAGGTGGGCTGGGGAGACCGGTGTGCTGGGCTCTGCTGCTCGGGAGCCGTATGGAAAGGCTCTGCTGGCGAGTGGTTTGAACAAGCTCTGCTGGAGAGCCAGGCGGGCTGTGGTGCTGGGGGGCCCCGTGTGCTGTGCAGGGGAGCCCGGTGTGCTGGGCTGTGCTGCTGGTGAGCCGCGTGGACAGGCTCTGCTGGGGAGCGGTGTGAACAGGCTCTGCTGGAGAGCCAGGCGGGCTGTGCTGCGGTGTGCTGGGCTGTGCTGCTGGGGAGCCGTGTAGACAGGCTCTGCTGGGGAGCGGTGTGAACAAGCCCTGATGGAGAGCCAGGTGGGCTGTGGTGTTCGGGGCCTACGTGTGCTGTGCTGGGGAGCCCGGTTAGCTGGGCTGGGGAGCCCGGTGTGCTGGGCTGTGCTGCTGGGGAGCCGTGTAGACAGGCTCTGCTGGGGAGCGGTGTGAACAGGCTCTGATGGAGAGCCAGGCGGGCTGTGGTGCTGGGGGCCCACGTGTGCTTTTCTGGGGTGCCCGGTTAGCTGGGCTGGGGAGCCCGGTGTGCTGGGCTGTGCTGCTGGGTAGCCCTGTAGACAGGCTCTGCTGGGGAGCGGTGTGAACAGGCTCTGATGGAGAGCCAGGTTGGCTGTGGTGCTGGGGGGCCCCGTGTGCTGTGCTGGGGAGCCCGGTGAGCTGGGCTGGGGAGGCCAGTGTGCTGGGTTGTGCTGCTGGGGAGCCGTGTGGACCGGCACTGCTTGGGAGTGGTTTGAACAGGCTCTGCTGGAGAGCCAGAGCCAGGCGGGCCGTGTTGCTGGGGGCCCCCGTGTGCTGTGTTTGGAACCCGGTGTGTTGGGCTGGGGAGGCCAGTGTGCTGGGCTGTGCTGCTTGGGAGCCGTGTTGACAGGATCTGCTGGGGAGCGGTGTGAAGAGGCTCTGCTGGAGAGCCAGGCGGGCTGTGGTGGTGGGGGCCCCCGTGTGCTGTGCTGGGGATCCCGGTGTGCTGGGCTGTGCTGCTGGGGAGCCGTGTGGACAGGCTCTGCTGGGGAGCCAGGCGGGCATTGGTGCTGGGGGGCCCGGTGTGCTGTGCTGGGGAGCCCGGTGTGCTGGGCTGTGGTGCTGGGGAGCCGTGTATACAGGCTCTGCTGCGGAGCGGTGTGACCAGGCTCTGATGGAGAGAAAGGCGGGCTGTGGAGCTGGGGGCCCCCATGTGCTGTGCGGGGGAGCCCGGTGTCCAGGGCTGTGCTGCTGGGGAGCCGTATGGACAGTCTCTGCTGGGGAATGGTTTGAAAAGGCTCTAATGGAGAGCCAGGCGGGCTGTGGTGCAGGGGGCCCCCGTGTGCTGTGCTGGGGAGCCGGGTGAGCTGGGCTGGGGAGCCCGGTGTGCTGGGCTGTGGTGCTGAGTGGCCCCGTGTGCTGTGCTGCGGAGCCCGTTGAGCTAGGCTGGGGAGCCCGGTGTGCTGGACTGTGGTACTGGGGAGCCTTGTGGACAGGCTCTGTTGGGGAGTGGTTTGAAAAGGGTCTGCTGGATTGCCAGGCGGGCTGTGGTGCTGGGGGGCCCCGTGTGCCTTGCTGGGGAGCCTGGTGAGATCGGCTGGGGAGCCCGGTGTGCTGGGCTGTGCTGCTGGGGAGTCCTGTGGACAGGCTCTGCTGGGGAGCGGTGTTAACAGGCTCTGCTGGAGAGCCAGGCGGCCTGTGGTGCTGGGAAGCCCGTTGTGCTGTGCTGGGGAGCCCGGTGAGCTGGGCAGAGAAGCCCAGTGAGCTGGGCTGTCGTGCTGGGTAGCCGTGTAGACAGGCTCTGCTGGCGAGTGGTTTGAACAGGCTCTGCTGGAGAGTCAGGCGGGCTGTGGCGCTGGGGTGCCCCGTGTGCTGTGCTTGGGAGCCCGGTGTGCTGGGCTGTGGTGCTGGGGAGCCGTGTGGACAGGCTCTGCTGGAGATCCAGGCGGGCTGTGGTGCTGGGGGGCCCCGTGTGCTGTTCTGGGGACCCCCGTGTGCTGTGCTGGGGAGCCCGGTGTGTTGGGCTGTGCTGCTGGTGAGCAGTGTGAACAGGCTCTGATGGACAGGCAGGCGTTCTGTGTTGCTGGGGGCCCACGTGTGCTTTGCTGGGGAGCCCGGTGAACTGGGCTGTGCTGCTGGGGAGCGGTGTTAACAGGCTCTGCTGGAGAGCCAGGCGGCCTGTGGTTCTGGGGGCCCCCGTGTCCAGTGCTGAGGAGACCGGTTAGCTGGGCTGGGGAGCCCAGTGTGCTGGGCTGTGGTGCTGGGGAGCCGTGTGGACAAGCTCTGCTTGAGATCCAGGCGGGCTGTCGTGCTAGGGACCGGTGTGGACAGTCTCTGCTGGGGAGCTTTGTCGACAGGCTCTCCTGGGGAGCGGAGTGAACAGGCTCTGATGGAGAGCCAGGCGGGCTTCGGTGCCGGGAAGCCCCATGTGCTGTGCTGGGGAGACCGGTGAGCTGGGCAGAGAAGCCCAGTGAGCTGGGCTGTGGTGCTGGGTAGCCGTGTGGACAGGCTCTGCTGGCGAGTGGTTTGAAAAGGCTCTGCTGGAGAGTCAGGCGGGCTGTCGCGCTGGGGTGCCCCGTGTGCTGTGCTGGGGAGCCCGGTGTGCTGGGCTATGGTGCTGGGGAGCCGTTTGGACAGGCTCTGCTGGGGAGAGGGTTGAACAGGCTCTGATGGAGAGCCAGGCGGGCTTTGGTTCAGGGGAGCCCGGTGAGCTGTGCTGGGGGCCCCCGTGTGCTGTTCTGGGGGCCCCTGTGTGCTGTGCTGGGGAGCCCGGTGTGCTGGGCTTTGCTGCTGGTGAGCAGTGTGAACAGGCTCTGATGGACAGGCAGGCGTTCTGTGTTGCTGGGGGCCCCCGTGTGCTGGACTGGGGAGCCCGGTGTGCTGGGCTGTGCTGCTGGGGAGCCATGTGGACAGGCTCTGCTGGGGAGTGGTTTTACCAGGCTCTGATTGAGAGCCAGGTGGGCTGTGTTGCTCGGGGCCCCCGTGTGGTGTGCTGGGGATCCCGGTTTGCTGGGCTGTGGTGCTGGGGAGCCGTGTGGACAGGCTCTGCTGAGGAGAGTTTTGTACAGGCTCTGATGGAGAGCCAGGCGGGCTGTTGTGCTGGGACGCCCCGTGTGCTGTGCTGGGGGGGCCCGTGTGCTGTGCTGGGGAGCCCCGTGTGCTGTGCTGTGGAGCCCGTTGAGCTGGGTTGGGGAGCTCGGTGTGCTGGGCTGTGGTGCTGGGGAGCCGTATGGACAGGCTCTGCTGGGGGAGTGGTTTGAACAGGCTCTGCTCGAGAGCCAGGCGGGCTGTGGTGCTGGGGGGCCCCGTGTGCTGTGCTGGGGAGCCCGTTGAGCTGGGCTTCGGAGCCCGGTGTTTTGGGCTGTGGTGCTGGGGAGCCGTGTGGACAGGCTCTGCTGGGGAGTGGATTGAATAGACTCTGCTCGAGAGCCAGGCGGGCTGTGGTGCTGGGGGGCCCCGTGTGCAGTGCTGGAGAGCCCGGTGAGCTGGGCTGTGGTGCTGGGGAGCCGTGTGGACAAGCTCTGCTAGGGAGCGGTGTGAAATGGCTCTGATGTAGAGCCAGGCGGGCTGTGGGACTGCGGGGCCGAGTGTGCAGTGCTGGGGAGCCCGGTGAGCTGGGTTGAGGAGCCCGGTCTGATGGGCTCTGCTGCTGCGGAGCCGTGTGGACAGGCTCTGCTGGCGAGTGGTTTGAACCGGCTCTGCTGAGGAGCCAGGCGGGATGTGGTGCTTTGGGGGCCCGTGTGATGTGATTGGGTGCCCGGTGTGCTGGGCTGTGGTGATGGGGAGCCGTGTGGACAGGCTCTGCTGGGGAGTGGTTTGAACAGTCTCTGCTGGAGAGCCAGGCGGGCTGTGGTGCTGGGGTGCCGTGTGGACAGGCTCTACTGGGGAGTGGTTTCAACAGACTCTGCTGGAGAGCCAGGCGGGCTGTGGTGCTGGGGGGCCCCGTTTGCCTTGCTGTGAAGCCTGGTGAGATCTGCTGGGGAGCCCGGTGTGCTGGGCTGTGCTGCTGGGGAGCCGTGTGGACAGGCTCTGCTGGGGAACGTTGTGAACAGGCTCTGTTGGAGAGCCAGGCGGGCTGTGGTGCTTGGGGCCCCCGTGTGCTGTGCTGGGGAGCCCGGTTAGCTGGGCTGGGGAGCCCGTTGAGCTGGGCTGGGGAGCCCGGTGTGCTGGGCTGTTGTGCTGGGGAGCCGTGTGGACAGGCTCTGCTGGAGAGGCAGGCGGGCTTTGGTGCTGGGGTGCCCAGTGTGCTGTGCTGGGGAGCCTGTTGAGCTGGCCTCAGGAGCCCGGTGTGTTGGGCTGTGGTGCTGGGGAGCCGTGTGGACCGGCTCTACTGGGGAGTGGTTTGAAAAGGCTCTGCTGGACAGCCCGGCGGGCTGTGATGATGGGGGGCCCCGTTGAGCTGGGCTGGGGAGCCCGGTGTGCTGGGCTGTGGTGCTGGGGAGTTGTGTGAAATGGCTCTGATGGAGAGCAAGGCGGGCTGTGGTGCTGGGGGGCCCCTAGTGCTGTGCTGGGGAGCCCGTTGAGCTGGGCTTCGGAGCCCGGTGTGCTGGGCTGTGCTGCTGGGGAGCCGTGTGGACAGGCTATGCTGGGGAGCGGTGTGAACACGCCCTGATGGAGAGCCAGGTGGGCTGTGGTGTTCGGGGCCCCCGTGTGCTGTGCTGGGGAGCCCGGTTAGCTGGGCTGGGGAGCCCGTTGAGCTGGGCTGGGGAGCCCGGTGTGCTGGGCTGTTGTGCTGGGGAGCCGTGTGGACAGGCTCTGCTGGAGAGGCAGGCGGGCTTTGGTGCTGGGGTGCCCAGTGTGCTGTGCTGGGGAGCCTGTTGAGCTGGCCTCAGGAGCCCGGTGTGTTGGGCTGTGGTGCTGGGGAGCCGTGTGGACCGGCTCTACTGGGGAGTGGTTTGAAAAGGCTCTGCTGGACAGCCCGGCGGGCTGTGATGATGGGGGGCCCCGTTGAGCTGGGCTGGGGAGCCCGGTGTGCTGGGCTGTGGTGCTGGGGAGAAGTGTGGACACGCTCTGCTGGGGAGCCGTGTAAACAGGCTCTGATGGAGAGCCAGGCGGGCTGTGGTGCTGGGGGCCCCCGTGTGCTGTGCTGGGGAGTCCGGTGAGCTGGGCTGGGGAGCCCATGTGCTGGACTGTGGTACTGGGGAGCCGTGTGGACCGGCTCTGCTGGGGAGTGGTTTGAAAAGGCTCTGCTGGACAGCCAGGCGGGCTGTGGTTCTGAGGAGCCCGGTGAGCTGGGCTGTGGTGCTGGGTGGCCCCGTGTGCTGTGCTGCGGAGCCCGGTGAGATCGGCTGTGGAGCCAGCTGTGCTGGGCTGTGCTGCTGGGGAGCCGTGTGGACAGGCTCTGCTGGGGAGCCTTGTGAAGAGGCTCTGCTGGAAAGCCAGGTGGGCTGAGGTGCTGGGGGGCCCCGTGTTCTGTGCTGTCGAGCCCGGTGAGCTGGGCTTGGGAGGCAAGTGTGCTGGGCTGTGCTGCTGGTGAGCCGTGTGGACAGGCTCTGCTGCAGAGCCTGGTGGGCTGTGCTGCTGGGGCCCTCCGTGTGCTGTGCTGTAGAGCCTGGTGAGCTGGGCTGGGGAGCCTGGTTTGCTGGGCAGTGCTGCTGGCGAGCCGTGCATACTGGCTCTGCTGGGGAGCTGTGTGAACAGGCTCTGCTGGAGAGGCAGGCAGGCTGTGGTGCTGGGGGCCACCGTGTGCTGTGATGGGGTGCCCGGTGTGCTGGGTTGTGGTTCTGGGGAGCCGTGTAGACAGGCTCTGCTGGGGAACGTTGTGAACAGGCTCTGTTGGAGAGCCAGGCGGGCTGTGGTGCTTGGGGGCCCCGTGTGCTGTGCTGGGGAGCCCGTTGAGCTGGGCTGGGGAGCCCGGTTTGGTGGGCTGTGGTGCTGGGGAGCCGTGTGGACAGGCTCTGCTGGGGAGCGGTGTGAAGAGGCTCTGATGAAGAGCCAGGCTGGCTGTGGTGCTGGGGGCCCCCGTGTGCTGAGCTGGGGAGCCCGGTGTGCTGGGCTGTGGTGCTGGCGAGCCGTGTAGACAGGCTCAGCTGGGGAGCGGAGTGAACAGGCTCTGCTTTGGAGCGGTGTGAACAGGCTCTGATGGAGAGCCAGGCGGGCTGTGGTGCTGGAGGCCCCCGTGTGCTGTGCTGGGGAGCCCGGTTACCTGGGCTGGGGAGACCGGTGTGCAGGGCTATGCTGCTGGGGAGCCGTATCTACAGTCTCTTCTGGGGAGAGGTTTGAACAGGCTCTGATGGAGAGCCAGGCGCGCTGTGGTGCTGGGGGGCCAAGTGTGCATTGCTTGGGAGCCCGGTGAGCTGCGCTGGGGAGTCCGGTGTGCTGGGCTGTGTTGCTGGGGAGCCGTGTAGACAGGCTCTGCTTGGGAGCGGTGTGAACAGGCTCTGATGGAAAGCCAGGCGGCCTGTGGTGTTGGGGGCCCCCGTGTGCTTTGCTGGGGAGCCCAGTGAGCTGGGCTGGGGAGCCCGGTATGCTTGGCTGTGGTGCTGGATTGCCGTGTGGACAGGCTCTGCTGGGGAGAGGGTTGAACAGGCTCTGATGGAGAGCCAGGCGGGCTGTGGTGCTGGGGGGCCCATGTGCAGTGCTGGAGAACCCGGTGAGCTGGGCTGTGGTGCTGGGGAGCCGGGTGGACAGGCTCTGCTGGGGAGTGGTTTGAACAGGCTCTGCTCGAGAGCCAAGCGGGCTGTGGTGCTGGGGGGCCCCGTGTGCAGTGCTGGAGAGCCCGGTGAGCTGGGCTGTGGTGCTGGGGAGCCGTGTGGACAAGCTCTGCTAGGGAGCGGTGTGAAATGGCTCTGATGTAGAGCCAGGCGGGCTGTGGGACTGCGGGGCCGAGTGTGCTGTGCTGGGGAGCCCGGTGAGCTGGGTTGAGGAGCCCGGTCTGATGGGCTCTGCTGCTGCGGAGCCGTGTGGACAGGCTCTGCTGGCGAGTGGTTTGAACCGGCTCTGCTGAGGAGCCAGGCGGGATGTGGTGCTGTGGGGGCCCGTGTGATGTGATTGGGTGCCCGGTGTGCTGGGCTGTGGTGATGGGGAGCCGTGTGGACAGGCTCTGCTGGGGAGTGGTTTGAACAGTCTCTGCTGGAGAGCCAGGCGGGCTGTGGTGCTGGGGTGCCGTGTGGACAGGCTCTACTGGGGAGTGGTTTCAACAGACTCTGCTGGAGAGCCAGGCGGGCTGTGGTGCTGGGGGGCCCCGTTTGCCTTGCTGTGAAGCCTGGTGAGATCTGCTGGGGAGCCCGGTGTGCTGGGCTGTGCTGCTGGGGAGCCGTGTGGACAGGCTCTGCTGGAGATCCAGGCGGGCTGTGGTCCTGGGGGCCACCGTGTGCTTTGCTGTGGAGCCCGGTGTGCTGGGCTGTGCTGCTGGGGAGCCGTGTAGACAGGCTCTGCTGCGGAGCGGTTTGAACAGGCTCTGCTGGAGAACCAGGCGGGCTGTGGTGCAGGGGGGCCCCGTGTGCTGTGCTGGGGGGCCCGGTGAGCTGGGCTGGGGAGCCCGGTGTGCTGGGCTGTGGTGCTGGGGAGCCGTGTAGACAGGCTCTGCTTGGGAGCGGAGTGAACAGGCTCTGCTGGGGAGCGGTGTGAACAGTCTCTGATGGAGAGCCAGGCGGGCTGTGGTGATGGGGGCCCCCGTGTGCTGTGCTGGGGAGCCCGGATAGGTGGGCTTCGGAGCCCGGTGTGTAGGGCTGTGCTGCTGGGGAGCCGTATGGACAGTCTCTGCTGGGGAGAGTTTTGAAAAGGCTCTGATGGAGAGCCAGGCGGGCTGTGGTGTTGGGGGCCCCCATGTGCTGTACTGGGGAGCCCGGTGAGCTGGGCCGAGGAGCCCGGTGTGCTGGGCTGTGCTGCTGGGGAGGTGTGTGGACAGGCTCTGCTGCGGAGTGCTGTGATATGGCTCTGATGGAGAGCCAGGCGGGCTGTGGTGCTGGTGGCCCCCTTGTGCTGTGCTGCGGAGCACGGTGAGCTGGGCTGGGGAGCCCGGTGTACTGGGCTGTGGTGCTGGGGAGCCGTGTGGACAGGCTCTGCTGGGGAGCGGTTTGAACAGGCTCTGCTGGAGAACCAGGCGGGCTGTGGTGCAGGGGGGCCCCGTGTGGTTTGCTGGGGGCCCCCGTGTGCTGTACTGGGGAGCACGGTGTTCTGGGCTGTGCTGCTGGTGAGCCGTGTGGACAGGCTCTGCTTCAGAGCTCTGCTGGGGAGCGGTTTGAACAGGCTCTGCTGGAGAGGCAGGCAGGCTGTGGTGCTGGGGGCCCCCGTGTGGTGTGCTGGGGAGCCCAGTGTGCTGAGTTGTGGTTCTGGGTAGCCGTGTAGACAGGCTCTGCTGGGGAGCGGTGTGAACAGCCTCTGCTGGAGAGCCAGGCGGGCTGTGGTGCTTGGGGCCCCCGTGTTCTGTGCTCGGGAGCCCGGTGAGCTGGGCTGGGGAGCCCGGTGTGCTGGGCAGTGCTGCTGGGGAACCGTGTAGACAGGCTCTGCTGGGTAGCGGTTTAAACACGCTCTGCCGGAGAGCCAGGCGGGCTGTGGTGCTGGGGGCCCCCGTGTGCTGTGCTGGGGAGCCTGGTGAGCTGGGCTGGGGATCCCGGTGTGCTGGGCTGTGGTGCTTGGGAGCCGTGTAGACAGGCTCAGCTGGGGAGCTGTGTGAACAGGCTCTGCTGGAGAGCCAGGCGGGCTGTGGGGCTGGGGAGCCGTGTGGACAGGCTGTGCTGGGGAGTGGTTTGAGATGGCTCTGCAATAGAGCCAGGCGGGCTGTGGTGCTGGGGGCCCCCGTGTGCTGTGCTGGGGAGCCCGGTTAGCTGGGTTGGGGAGCCCGGTCTGCAGGGCTGTGCTGCTGGGGAGCCGTATGGACAGTCTCTCCTGGGAAAAGTTTGAACAGGCTCTGATGGAGAGCCAGGCTTGCTGTGGTGTTGGGGGCCCACGTGTGCTTTGCTGGGGAGCCCGGTGAGCTGGGCTGGGGAGCCTGGTGTGCTGGCCTGTGCTGCTGGGGAGGCGTGTGGACAGGCTGTGCTGGGGAGTGGTTTGAACAGGCTCTGCCTGAGAGCCAGGCGAGGTGTTGTGCTGGGGGCCCCCGTGTGCTGTGCTGGCAAGCCCGGTGTCCTAGGGTGTGCTGCTGGGGAGCCGTGTGTACCGGCTCTGCTGAGGAGCGGTGTGAAAAGCCTCTGATGGAAAGCCAGGCGGGCTGTGGTGTTGGGGGCCCCCGTGTGCTGTGCTGGTGATGTGCTGGTGAGTCCGGTGAGCTGGGCTGGGGAGCCCGGTGTGCTGGGCTGTGCTGCTGGGGAGCCGTGTGGACATGTTATGCTGCGGAGCGCTGTGACCAGGCTCTGATGGAGAGCCAGGCGGGCTGTGGTGCTGGGGGGCCCCGTGTGCTGTGCTGGGGAGCCCGGTGAGCTGGGCTGGGGAGCCCGGTGTGCCGGGCTGTTGTGCTGGGGAGCCGTGTAGAAAGGCTCTGCTGTGGAGGGGTGTGAACAGGCTTTGTCTGAGAGCCAGGCAGGCTATGGTGCTGGGGGGCCCCGCGTGCTGTGCTGGGGAGCCCTGTGAGCTGGGCTGGGGAGCCCAGTGTGCTGGGCTGTGGTGCTTGGGAGCCGTGTGGACTCGCTCTCCTGGGGAATGGTTTGAACAGGCTCTGATGGAGAGCCAGGCGGGCTGTGGTGATGGGGGGCCCCGTGTGCTGTGCTGCGGAGCCCGGTGAGATCGGCGGGGGAGGCCAGAGTTCTGGGCTGTGATCCTTGGGAGCCGTGTTGACCGGCTATGCTTTGGAGTGGTTTGAACAGGCTCTGCTGGAGAGCCAGGCGGGCCGTGGTGCTAGGTTCCCCCGTGTGCTTTGCTGGGGAACCCGGTGTGCTGTTCTGTGCTGCTGGGGAGCCGTGTAGACAGGCTCTGCTGCGGAGCGGTTTGAACAGGCTCTGCTGGAGAGCCAGGCGGGCTGTGGTGCTGGGGGCCCCTGTGTGCTGTGCTGGGGAGCCCGGTGAGATGGGCTGGGGAGCCCGGTGTGCTGGGCTGTGGTGCTGGGGAACCGTGTAGACAGGCTCTGCTGGGGAGCGGTGTGAAAAGGCTCTAATGGAGAGCCAGGCGGGCTGTGGTGCTCGGGGCGCCCGTGTGCTGTGTAGGGGGGCCCGGTGAACTTGGCTGGTGAGCCCGATGTGCTGAGCTGTGGTGCTGTCCAACCGTGTAGCCAGGCTCTGCTGGGGAGCGGTGTGAACAGGCTCTGATGGAGAGCCAAGCGGGCTGTGGTGCTGGGGGCCCCCGTGTGCTGTGCTGGGGGCCCCCGTGTGCTGTGCTGGGTAGCCCGGTGTGCTGGGCTGTGGTGCTGGGGAGCCGTGTGGACAGGCTCTCCTGGGGAGCGGTGTGAATAGGCTCTGCTGGGGAGCCAGGCGGGCTGTGGTGCTGGGGGCCCTCGTGTGATGTGCTGGGGAGCCCGGTGAGCTGGGCTGGGGACCCCGGTGTGCTGGGCTGTGGTGCTGGCCAACCGTGTAGACAGGCTCTGCTTGGGGGCCCCGTGTGCTGTGCTGGGGAGCCCGTTGATCCTGGCTGGGGAGCCCGGTGTGCTGGGCTGTGGTGCTGGGGCGCCGTGTGGACAGGCTCTTCTGGGGGGTGGTTTGAACAGGCTCTGCTGAAGAGCCAGGCAGGCTGTGGTGCCGGGGTTGCCCCGTGTTCTGTGCTGGGGACCCTGGTGAGCTGGGCTGGGGAGCCCGGTGTGCTGGGCTGTGCTGCTGGGGAGCCGTGTGGCCAGGCTCTGCCGGGGAGCGGTGTGAAAAGGCTCTGATGGAGAACCAGCCGGGCTGTGGTGCTGGGGGCCCCCGTGTGCTGTGCTCGGGAGCCCAGTGAGCTGGGCTTCGGATACCAGTGTTCTGGGCTGTGGTGCTGGGAAGCCGTGTTGACAGGCTCTTATGGGGAGAGGGTTGAACATGTTCTGATGGAGAGCCAGGCGGGCTGTGGTTCTGGGGGGCCCCGTGTTCTGTACTGGGGAGCCCGGTGAGCTGGACTGGGGAGCCCGGTGTGCTGGGCTGTGCTGCTGCGGAGCCGTGTGGACCGGCTCTGCTGGGGAGCGTTGTGAACAGGCTCTGATGTAGAGCCAGGTGAACTGTGGTGCTGGGGGGCCCCCGTGTGCTGTGATGGGTAGCCCGGTGAGCTGGGCGGAGGGCCCGGTGTGCTGGGCTGTGCTGCTGGGGAGCCGTGTGGACAGGCTCTGCATGGGAATGGTTTGAACAGCCTCTGATGGAGAGCCAGGCGTGCTGTGGTGCTGGGGGGCCCCGTGTTCTGTGCTGGGGAGCCGGGTGAGCTGGGCTGGGGAGCCCGGTGTGCAGGGCTGTGGTGCTGGGGAGCCGTGTTGACAAGCTCTGCTGGGGAGCGTTGTGAACAGGCTCTGCTGGGGAGCGGCGTGAACAGGCTCTGCTGGGGAGCAGTGTGAACAGGCACTGATGGAGAGCCAGGCGGGTTGTGGTGCTGGGGGGCCCAGTGTGCCGTGATCGGGAGCCCGCTGAGCAGGGCTGGGGAGCCTGGTGTGCTGGGCTGTGCTGCTGGGGAGCCGTGTAGACAGGCTCTGCTGGGGAGCAGTGTGAAGAGGCTCTGCTCGAGAGCCAGGCGGGCTGTGGTGCTGGGGGGCCCCGTGTGCAGTGCTGGAGAGCCCGGTGAGCTGGGCTGTGGTGCTAGGGAGCCGTGTGGACAGGCTCTGCTGGGGAGCGGTGTGAAATGGCTCTGATGGAGAGCCAGGCGTGCTGTGGTTCTGGGGGGCCCTGTGTGCTGTGCTGTGGAGCCCGGTGAGCTGGGCTGGGGACCCCGGTGTGCTGGGCTGTGGTGCTGGGGAGCCGTGTGGATAGGCTCTGCTGGGGAGTGGTTTGAACAGGCTCTGCTGGGGAGCGGAGTGAACAGGCTCTGATGGAGAGCCAGGCGGGCTTTGGTGCTGGGAAGCCCCGTGTGCTGTGCTGGGGAGCCCGTTGAGTTGGGCTGGGGAGCCCGGTGTGGTGGGCTGTGGTGCTGGGGAGCCGTGTGGACAGGCTCATCTGGGGAGAGGGTTGAACAGGATCTGATGGAGAGCCAGGTGGGCTGTGGTGCTGGAGGGCCCCGTGTGCTGTGTTGGGGATCTCGTTGAGCTGGGCTGGGGAGCCCGGTGTGCTGGGCTGTGGTGCTGGAGAGCCGTGTGGACAGGCTCTGCTCGGGAGCGGTTTGAACAGGCTCTGCTCGAGAGCCAGGCGGGCCGTGGTGCTGGGGGGCCCCGTGTGCTGTGCTGGGGAGCCCGGTTAGCTGGGCAGAGGAGCCCGGTGAGCTGGGCTGTGGTGCTGGGTAGCCGTGTAGACAGGCTCTGCTGGCGAGTGGTGTGAACAGGCTCTGCTGGAGAGTCAGGCGGGCTATTTTGCTGGGGGGCATCGTGTGCTGTGTTGGGGAGCCCGGTGTGCTGGGCTTTGGTGCTGGGGAGCCGTGTGGAAAGGTCCTGCTGGGGAGAGGGTTGAACAGGCTCTGATGGAGAGCCAGGCGGGCTGTTGAGCTGGGTAGCCGCGTGTGCTGTGCTGGGGGGCCCCGTGTGCTGTGCTGGGGAGCCCGATGAGTTGGGCTGGGGAGCCCGGTGTGCTGGGCTGTGGTGCTGGGGAGCCGTGTGGACAGGTTCTGCTGGGGAGTGGCTTGAACAGGCTCTGCTGCAGTGCCAGGCTGTTTGCGGTGCTGGGGGTGCCCGTGTTCCCTGCTGGGGAGCCCGTTGAGCCTGGCTGGGGAGCCCGGTGTGCTGGGCAGTGGTGCTGGGGAGCCGTGTGGACAGGCTCTGATGGGGAGCGGTGTGAACAGGCTCTGATGGAGAGCCCGGCGGGCTGTGGTTCTGGGGGCCCCCGTGTGCTGTGCTGGGGAGCCCGGTGAGCTGGGCTGGGGAGGCCAGTGTGCTGGGCTGTGCTGCTGGGGAGCCGTGTGGACCGGCTTTGCTTGGGAGTGGTTTGAACAGGCTCTGCTGGAGAGCCACGCGGGCTGTGGTGCTGGGGGCCCCGTGTGCTGTGCTGGGGAGCCCGGTGAGCTGGGCCTGGGAGCCCGGTGTGCTGGGCTGTGGTGCTGGGGAGCCGTGTAGACAGGCTCTGCTGGGGAGCGGAGTGAACAGGCTCTGCTGGGGAGCGGTGTGAACAGTCTCTGATGGAGAGCCAGGCGGGCTGTGGTGCTGGGGGCCCCGTGTGCTGTGCTGGTGAGCCCGGTGAGCTGGGCCTGGGAGCCCGGTGTTCTGGGCTGTGTTGCTGTTGAGCCGTGTAGACAGGCTGTCCTTGGGAGTGGTTTGAACAGGCTCTGCTGGAGAGCCAGGTGGGCTGTGGTGCTGGGGGCCTCCCGTGTGCTGTGCTGGGGAGCCCGGTGAGCTGGGCTGGGGAGCCCGGTGTCCTAGGGTGTGCTGCTGGGGAGCCGTGTGGAAAGGCTCTGCTGAGGAGCGGTGTGAACAGGCTCTGATGGAAAGCCATGCGGGTTGTGGTGTTGGGGGCCCCCGTGTGCTGTGCTGGGTAGCCCGGTGAGCTGGGCTGGGGAGCCCGGTGTTCTAGGCTGTGCTGCTGCGGAGGCTTGTCGACAGGCTGTGCTGGGGAGTGGTTTGAACAGGCTCTACTGGAGAGCAACGCGGGCTGTGGTGCTGGGGGCCCCCGTGTGCTGTGCTGGGGGCCTCTGTGTGCTGTGCTGGGGGCCCCCGTGTGCTGTGCTGGTGGCCCCCGTGTGCTGTGCTTGGGAGCCCGGTGTGCTGGGCTGTGCTGCTGGGGAGCCGTGTGGACAGGCTCTGCTGCAGAGCCTAGCGGGCTGTGGTGCAGGGGGGCCCCGTGTGGTTTGCTGGAGGCCCCCGTGTGCTGTGCTGGGGGCCCCCGTGTACTGGGCTGTGGAGGCCAGTTCGCTGGGCTGTGCTGCTGGGGAGCCGTGTGGACAGGCTCTACTGGGTAGAGGGTTGAACAGGCTCTGCTGGAGAGCCAGGCGGGCTGTGGTGCTGGGGGCGCCCGTGTGCTGTGCTGGGGAGTCCGGTGAGCTGGGCTGGGGAGCCCAGTGTGCTGGGCTGTGGTGCTGGGGGGTCCCGTGTGCTGTGCTGCGGAGCCCGGTGAGATCGGCTGTGGAGCCTGGTGTGCTGGGCTGTGCTGCTGGGGAGCCGTGTGGACAGGCTCTGCTGGGTAGCGGTGTGAAGAGGCTCTGCTGGAAAGCCAGGTGGGCTGAGGTGCTGGGGGGCCCAGTGTGCTGTGCTGGGGAGCCCGGTGAGCTGGGCTTGGGAGGCCAGTGTGTTGGGCTGTGCTGCTGTGGAGCCGTGTGGACCGGCTCTGCTTGGGAGTGGTTTGAACATGCTCTGCTGGAGAGCCAGGCGGGCCGTGGTGCTTGGGGCCCCCGTGTGCTGTTCTGGGTAACCCGGTGTGCTGTTCTGTGCTGCTGGGGAGCCGTGTGGAACGGGTCTGCTGGGGAGCGGTGTGAAAAGGCTCTGCTGGAGAGCCAGGCAGCCTGTGTTGCGGTGTGCTGGGCTGTGCTACTGGGGAGCCGCGTAGACAGTCTCTGCTGGGGAGCGGTGTGAACAGGCTCAGATGGAGAGCCAGGCGGGCTGTGGTGCTGGGGGCCCCCGTGTGCTCTGCAACGGAGCCCGGTGAGCAGGGCTGGGGAGCCCGGTGTGCTGGGCTGTGGTGCTGGGGATCCGTGTGGAAAAGCTCTGCTGGGGAGCGGTGTGAAGAGGCTCTGATGGAGAGCCAGGCTGGCTGTGGTGCTGGGGGCCCCCGTGTGCTGTGCTGGGGAGCCCGGTGAGCTGGGCTGGGGATCCCGGTTTGCTGGGCTGTGGTGCTGGGGAGCCGTGTAGACAGGCTCAGCTGGGGAGCGGTGTGAACAGGCTCTGATGGAGAGCCAGGCGGGCTGTGGTGCTGGGGGCCCCCGTGTGCTGTGTTGGGGGGCCTGGTGAGCTGGGCTGGGGAGCCCGGTGTACTGGACTGTGGTGCTGGCCAACCGTGTAGACAGGCTCTGCTGGGGAGCCCCGTGTGCTGTGCTGGGGAGCACGGTGAGCTGGGCTGGGGAGCCCGGTGTACTGGGCTGTGCTGCTGGGGAGCCGTGTGGACAGGTTCTGCTGGGGAGTGGTTTGAACAGGCTCTGCTGCAGAGCCAGGCTGGCTGCGGTGCTGGGGGACCCCGTGTTCCATGCTTGGGAGCCCGTTGAGCCTGGCTGGGGAGCCCGGTGTGCTGGGCAGTGGTGCTGGGGAGCCGTGTGGACAGGCTCTGCTGGGGAGCGGTGTGAACAGGCCATGATGGAGAGCCAGGCGGGATGTGGTGCTGGGGGCCCCCATGTGCTGTGCTGGGGAGCCCGGTGAGATCGGCTGGGGAGCCCGGTGTGCTCGGCTGTGCTGCTGGGGAGCCGTGTAGACAGGCTCTGCTGGGGAGCGGAGTAAGCAGGCTGTGATGGAGAGCCAGGCGGGCTATTGTGCTGGGACGCCCCGTGTGCTGTGCTGGGGGGCCCCGTGTGCTCTGCTGGGGAGCCCGTTGAGCTGGGCTGGGGAGCCCGGTGTGCTGGGTTATGGTGCTGGGGAGCCTTGTGTACAGGCTCTGTTGGGGAGTGGTTTGAACAGGCTCTGCTGCGGAGCGGAGTGAACAGGCTCTGATGGAGAGCCAGGCGGGCTGTGGTTCTGGGGGGCCCCGTGTGCTGTGCTGGGGATCTCGTTGAGCTTTGCTGGGGAGCCCGGTGTGCTGGGCTGTGGTGCTGGGGAGCCGTGTGGACAGGCTCTGCTGGGTAGTGGTTTGAATAGGCTCTGCTCGAGAGCCAGGCGGGCTGTGGTGCTGGGGGACCCCGTGTTCCTTGCTTGGGAGCCCGTTGAGCCTGGCTGGGGAGCCCGGTGTGCTGGGCAGTGGTGCTGGGGAGCCGTGTAGACAGGCTCTGGTGCGGAGCGCTGTGACCAGGCTCTGATGGAGAGCCAGGCGGGCTGTGGTGGTGGGGGGTCCCGTGTGCTGTGCTGCGGAGCCCGGTGAGATCGGCTGTGGAGCCTGGTGTGCTGGGCTGTGCTGCTGGGGAGCCGTGTGGACAGGCTCTGCTGGGTAGCGGTGTGAAGAGGCTCTGCTGGAAAGCCAGGTGGGCTGAGGTGCTGGGGGGCCCCGTGTGCTGTGCTGGGGAGCCCGGTGAGCTGGGCTTGGGAGGCCAGTGTGCTGGGCTGTGCTGCTGGGGAGCCGTGTGGACCGGCTCTGCTTGGGAGTGGTTTGAACAGGCTCTGCTGGAGAGCCAGGCGGGCCGTGGTGCTGGGGGCCCCCGTGTGCTGTTCTGGGGAACCCGGTGTGCTGTTCTGTGCTGCTGGGGAGCCGTGTGGACCGGGTCTGCTGGGGAGCGGTGTGAAAAGGCTCTGCTGGAGAGCCAGGCGGCCTGTGTTGCGGTGTGCTGGGATGTGCTGCTGGGGAGCCGTGTAGACAGGCTCTGCTGGGGAGCGGTGTGAACAGGCTCTGATGGAGAGCCAGGCGGGCTGTGGTGCTGGGGGCCCCCGTGTGCTGTGTTGGGGGGCCTGGTGAGCTGGGCTGGGGAGCCCGGTGTACTGGACTGTGGTGCTGGCCAACCGTGTAGCCAGGCTCTGCTGGGGAGCCCCGTTTGCTGTGCTGGGGATCCCGGTGAGCTGGGCTGGGGAGCCCGGTGTACTGGGCTGTGCTGCTGGGGAGCTGTGTGGACAGGTTCTGCTGGGGAGTGGCTTGAACAGGCTCTGCTGCAGAGCCAGGCTGGCTGCGGAGCTGGGGCTCCCCGTGTTCCATTCTGGGGAGCCCGTTGAGCCTGGCTGGGAAGCCCGGTGTGCTGGGCAGTGGTGCTGGGGAGCCGTGTGGACAGGCTCTGCTGGGGAGCGGTGTGAACAGGCCATGATGGAGAGCCAGGCGGGATGTGGTGCTGGGGGCCCCCGTGTGCTGTGCTGCGGAGCCCGGTGAGATCGGCTGGGGAGCCCGGTGTGCTCGGCTGTGCTGCTGGGGAGCCGTGTAGACAGGCTCTGCTGGGGAGCGGTGTGAACAGGCTCTGATGGAGAGCCAGGCGGGCTGTGGTGCTGGGGGCCCCCGTGTGCTCTGCAACGGAGCCCGGTGAGCAGGGCTGGGGAGCCCGGTGTGCTGGGCTGTGGTGCTGGGGAGCCGTGTGGAAAAGCTCTGCTGGGGAGCGGTGTGAAGAGGCTCTGATGGAGAGCCAGGCGGGCTGTGGTGCTTGGGGCCCCCGTGTGCTGTGTTGGGGGGCCTGGTGAGCTGGGCTGGGGAGCCCGGTGTACTGGACTTTGGTGCTGGCCAACCGTGTAGCCAGGCTCTGCTGGGGAGCCCCGTTTGCTGTGCTGGGGATCCCGGTGAGCTGGGCTGGGGAGCCCGGTGTACTGGGCTGTGCTGCTGGGGAGCTGTGTGGACAGGTTCTGCTGGGGAGTGGCTTGAACAGGCTCTGCTGCAGAGCCAGGCTGGCTGCGGAGCTGGGGCTCCCCGTGTTCCATTCTGGGGAGCCCGTTGAGCCTGGCTGGGAAGCCCGGTGTGCTGGGCAGTGGTGCTGGGGAGCCGTGTGGACAGGCTCTGCTGGGGAGCGGTGTGAACAGGCCATGATGGAGAGCCAGGCGGGATGTGGTGCTGGGGGCCCCCGTGTGCTGTGCTGCGGAGCCCGGTGAGATCGGCTGGGGAGCCCGGTGTGCTCGGCTGTGCTGCTGGGGAGCCGTGTAGACAGGCTCTGCTGGGGAGCGGAGTGAACAGGCTGTGATGGAGAGCCAGGCGGGCTGTTGTGCTGGGACGCCCCGTGTGCTGTGCTGGGGGGCCCCGTGTGCTGTGCTGGGTAGCCCGTTGAGCTGGGCTGGGCAGCCCGGTGTGCTGGGTTGTGGTGCTGGGGAGCCTTGTGTACAGGCTCTGTTGGGGAGTGGTTTGAACAGGCTCAGCTGCGGAGCGGAGTGAACAGGCTCTGATGGAGAGCCAGGCGGGCTGTGGTGCTGGGGGGCCCCTTGTGCTGTGATGGGGATCTCGTTGAGCTTTGCTGGGGAGCCCGGTGTGCTGGGCTGTGGTGCTGGGGAGCCGTGTGGACAGGCTCTGCTGGGGAGTGGATTGAATAGACTCTGCTCGAGAGCCAGGCGGGCTGTGGTGCTGGGGGGCCCCGTGTGAAGTGCTGGGGAGCCCGGTGAGCTGGGCTGGGGAGCCCGGTGTGCTGGGCTGTGGTGCTGGGGAGCCGTGTAGACAGGCTCTGCTGCGGAGCGCTGTGACCAGGATCTGATGGAGAGCCAGGCGGGCTGTGGGGCTGGGGGACCCTGTGTGCTGTCCTGGGGAGCCCGGTGAGCTGGGCTGGGGAGCCCGGTGTGCAGTGCTTTGGTGATGGGGAGCCGTGTAGACAGGCTTTGCTGGGGACCGGTGTGAACATACTCTGATGGAGAGCCAGGCGGGCTGTGATAGTGGGTGCCCCCGTGTGCTGTGTTGGGGGGCCCGGTGAGGTGGGCTGTGGAGACCGGTGTGCTGGGCTCTGCTGCTGGGGAGCCGTGTAGACAGCCTCTGCTGGGGAGCGGTGTGAAGAGGCTCTGATGGGGAGCGAGGCGGGCTGTGGTGCTGGGAAGCCCCGTGTGCTGTGCTGTGGAGCCCGGTGTGCTGGGCTGTGGTGCTGGGGAGCCGTGTGGACAGGCTCTGCTGGGGAGCGGAGTGAAGAGGCTCTGATGGAGAGCCATGCGGGCTTTGGTGCTGGGAAGACCCGTGTGCTGTGCTGGGGAGCCGGTTGAGCTGGGCTGGGGAGCCCGATGTGGTGGGCTGTGGTGCTGGGGAGCCGTGTGGACAGACTCTGCTGGGGAGAGGGTTGAACAGGCTCTGATGGAGAGCCAGGTGGACTGTGGTGCTGGGGGGCCCCGTGTGCTGTCCTGGGGAGACCAGTGAGATGGGCTGTGGAGCCCGGTGTGCTGGGCTGTGGTGATGGGGAGCCATGTAGACAGGCTCTGCTGGGGAGCGGTGTGAACAGGCTTTGATGGAGAGCCAGGCGGGCAATGGTGCTGGGGGGGCCCGTGTGCTGTGCTGGGGAGCCCGGTGAGTTGGGCTGGGGAGCCCGGTGTGCTTGGCTGTTGTGCTGGGGAGCCGTGTAGACAGGCTCTGCTGTGGAAGGGTGTGAACAGGCTTTGTTGGAGATCCAGGCGGGCTATGGTGCTGGGGGGCCCCGTGTGCTGTGCTGGGGAGCCCGGTGAGCTGGGCTGGGGAGTCCGGTTTGCTGGGCTGTGCTGCTGGGGGGCCCCGTGTGCTGTGCTGGGGAGCCCGGTGTGCTGGGCTGTGCTGCTGGGGAGCCGTGTGGACAGGCTCTGCTGGGGAATGTTTTGAGCAGGCTCTGCTGGAGAGCCAGGCGGGCTGGTTTGCTGGAGGCCAAAGTGTGCTGTGCTGGGGAGCCCGGTGAGCTGGGCTTGGGAGCCCGGTGTGCTGGGCTGTGGTGCTGGGGGGCCCCGTGTGCTGTGCTGCGGAGCTCGGTGAGATCGGCTATTGAGCCCGGTGTGCTAGGCTGTGCTGCTGGGGAGCCGTGTGGACAGGCTCTGCTGGGGAGTGGGTTGAAGAGGCGCTGCTGGATAGCCAGGCGGGCTGTGGTGCTGGGGGCCCCCGTGTGCTGTGCTGCGGAGCCCGATGAGCTGGGATGTGGAGCCCGGTGTGCTGGGCTGTGGTGCTGGGAAGCCGTGTGGACAGGCTCTTCTGTGGAGCCGTGTGGACAGGCTCTGCTGGCGAGTGGTTTGAACAGGCTCTGCTGGGGAGCGGAGTGAACAGGCTCTGATGGAGAGCCAGGCGGGCTGTGGTGCTGGAGGGGCCCGTGTGCTGTGCTGGGGATCTCGTTGAGCTAGGCTGGGGAGCCCGGTGTGATGGGCTGTGATGCTGGGGAGCCGTGTGGACAGGCTCTGATGGGGAGTGGTTTGAACAGGCTCTGCTCGAGAGCCAGGCGGGCTGTGGTGCTGGGGGGCCCCGTGTGCTGTGCTGGGGAGCCCGGTGTGCTGGGCTGTGGTACTGGCGAGCCGTGTGGACAGGCTCTGCTTGGGAGCCGTGTGAACAGGCTCTGATGGAGAGTCAGGCGGGCTGTGGTGCTGGGGGCCTCCATGTGCTGTGCTGGGGAGCCCAGTGAGCTTGGCTGGGGAGTCCGGTGTGCTTGGCTTTGCTGCTTGGGAGCCGTGTGGACAGGTTCCGCTGCGGAGCGCTGTGACCAGGCTCTGATGGAGAGCCTGGCGGGCTACGGTGCTGGGGGGGCCCGTGTGCTGTGCTGGGGAGCCCGGTGAGCTGGGCTGGGGAGCCCGGTGTGCTGGGCTGTTGTGCTGGGGAGCCGTGTAGACAGGCTCTGCTGTGGAGGGGTGTGAAAAGGCTTTGTTGGAGAGCCAGGCGGGCAATGGTGCTGGGGGGCCCCTTGTGCTGTCCTGGTTAGCCCTGTGAGCTGGGCTGGGGAGCCCAGTGTGCTGGGCTGTGGTGCTTGGGAGCCGTGTGGACTCGCTCTGCTGGGGAGTGGTTTGAACAGGCTCTGATGGAGAGCCAGGCGGACTGTGCTGCGGTGTGCTGGGCTGTGCTGCTGGGGAGCCGTGTAGACAGGCTCTGCTGGGGAGCGGTGTGAACAGGCTCTGATGGAGAGCCAGGCGGGCTGTGGTTCTGGGGGGCCCCGTGTGCTTTGCTGGGAAGCCCGTTGAGGTGGGCTGCGGAGCCCGGTGTGCTGGGCTGTGGTGCTGGGGAGCCGAGTGGACAGGCTCTGCTGGGGAGTGGTTTGAATAGGTTCTGCTGGAGAGCCAGGCAGGCTGTGGTGCTTGGGGCCCCCGTGTGCTGTGCTGGAGGCCCCCGTGTGCTGTGATGGGGAGCCCAGTGTGCTGGGCTGTGGTGCTGGGTAGCCGTGTGGACAGGCCCTGCTGGGGAGAGGGTCTACCAGGCTCTGCTGGAGAGCCAGGCGGGCAATGGTGCTGGGGGGGCCCGTGTGCTGTGTTGGGGAGCCCGGTGTGCTGGGCTGTTGTGCTGGGGAGCCGTGTAGACAGGCTCTGCTGGGGAGCGGTGTGAACAGGCTTTGATGGAGAGCCAGGCGGGCTATGGTGCTGGGGGGGCCCGTGTGCTTTGCTGGGGAGCCCGGTGAGCTTGGCTGGGGAGCCCGGTGTGCTGGGCTGTTGTGCTGGTGAGCCGTGTAGACAGGCTCATCTGTGGAGGGGTGTGAACAGGCTTTGTTGGAGAGCCAGGCAGGCTATGGTGCTGGGGGGCCCCGTGTGCTGTGCTGGGGAGCCCAGTGTGCTGGGCTGTGCTGCTGGGGAGCCGTGTGGACTCGCTATGCTGGGGAGGGGTTTGAACAGGCTCTGATGGAGAGCCAGGCGGGCTGTGGTGCTGGGGAGCAAGGTGAGCTGGGCAGAGGACCCCGGTGTGCTGGGCTGTGCTGCTGGGGAGCCGTGTAGACAGGCTCTCCTGGGGAGCGGTGTGAACAGGCTCTGCTGGAGAGCCAGGCGGGCTGTGGTGCTGGGGAGCCCGGTGAGCTGGGCAGAGGAGCCCGGTGTGCTGGGCTTTGCTGCTGGGGAGCCGTGTAGAAAGCCTCTCCTGGGGAGTGGTTTGAACAGGTTCTGCTGGAGAGCCAGGAAGGCTGTGGTGCTGGGGGCCCTCGTGTGCTCTGCTGGGGAGCCCGGTGAGCTGGGCTGGGCAGCCCGGTGTGCTGGGCTATTGTGCTGGGGAGCCGTGTAGACAGGCTGTGCTGTTGAGCGGTGTGAACAGGCTCTGATGGAGAGCCAGCCGGGCTGTGGTGCTGGGGGCCCCCGTGTGCTGTACTCGGGAGCCCAGTGAGCTGGGCTTCGGAGCCCAATGTGCTGGGCTGTGGTGCCGGGATGCCGTGTGGACATGCTCTGATGGGGAGAGGGTTGAACAGGCTCTGATGGAGAGCCAGGCGGGCTGTGGTGCGAGGAATCCCCGTGTGCTGTGCTGGGGAGCCCGGCGAGCTTGGTTGAGGAGCCCGGTGTGCTGGGCTGTGGTGCTGGGGAGCCGTGTGGACAGGCTCTGCTGGGGAGTGGTTTGAACAGGCTCTGCTGGAGAGCCAGGCGGGCCGTGGTACTGGGGGGCCCCGTGTGCTGTGCTGGGGGGCCCCGTGTGCTGTGCTGGGTGGCCGGTTGAGCTGGGCTGGGGAGCCCGGTGTGGTGGGCTGTGGTGCTGGGGAGCCGTGTGGACAGGCTCTGCTGGTGAGAGGGTTGAACAGGCTCTAAAGGAGAGCTAGGCGGGCTGTGATGGTGGGGGCCCCCGTGTGCTGTGCTGGGGGGCTCGGTGAGGTGGGCTGGGGAGACCGGTGTGCTGGGCTGTGGTGCTGGGGGGCCCCGTGTGCTGTGCTGCGGAGCTCGGTGAGATCGGCTATTGAGCCCGGTGTGCTGGGCTGTGCTGCTGGGGAGCCGTGTAGACAGGCTCTGCTGGTGAGCGGTGTGAACAGGCTCTGATGGAGAGCCAGGCGGGCTGTGGTGCTGGGGGGCCCCGTGTGCTGTGCTGGGGAGCCCGGTGAGCTTGGCTGGGGAGGCCAGTGTACTGGGCTGTGCTGCTGGGGAGCCGTGTGGACCGGCTCTGCTTGGGAGTGGTTTGAACAGGCTCTGCTGGAGAGCCAGGCGGGCCGTGGTGCTGGGGGCCACCGTGTGCTGTGCTGGGGAACCCGTTGTGCTGGGCTGGGGAGCCCGGTGTGCTGGGCTGTGCTGCTGGGGAGCCGTGTGGACAGGATCAGCTGGGGAGCGGTTTGAACAGGCTCTGATGGAGAGCCAGGCAGGCTGTGCTGCGGTGTGCTGGGCTGTGCTGCTGGGGAGCCGTGTAGACAGGCTCTGCTGGGGAGCGGTGTGAACAGGCTCTGATGGAGAGCCAGGCGGACTGTGGTGCTGGGGGGCCCCGTGTGCTTTGCTGGGAAGCCCGTTGAGGTGGGCTGGGGAGCCCGGTGTGCTGGGCTGTGGTGCTGGGGAACTGTGTGTACAGGCTTTGCTGGGGAGAGGGTTGAACATGCTCTGATTTAGAGCCAGGCGGGCTTTGGTGCTGGGGGCCCCCGTGTGCTGTGCTGGGGAGCCCGTTGAGCTTGGCTGGGGAGCCCGGTGTGCTGGGCTCTGCTGCTGGGGAGCCGTGTGGACAGGCTCTGCTGGCGAGTGGTTTGAACAGGCTCTGCTGGAGAGCCAGGCGGGCTGTGGTGCTGGGGAGCCCCGTGTGCTGTGTTGGGGAGCCCGTTGAGCTGGGCTGGGGAGACCGGTGTGCTGGGCTGTGGTGCTGGGGAGCCGTGTAGACAGGCTCTGCTGGGGAGCGCTGTGAACAGGCTCTGATGGAGAGCCAGGCGGGCTGTGGTGATGGGGGCCCGCGTGTGCTGTGCTGGGGAGCCCGTTGAGCTGGGCTGGGGAGACCGGTGTGCTGGGCTGTGGTGCTGGGGAGCCGTGTAGACAGGCTCTGCTGGGGAGCCATTCGGGCTGTGGTGCTGGGGGGCCCCGTGTGCTGTGCTGGGGAGCCCGGTGAGCTGGGCTGGGGAGCCCGGTTGGCTGGGCTGTGGTGCTGGGGAGCCGTGTAGACAGGCTCTGCTGGGGAGCGGCGTGAAGAGGCTCTGATGGAGAGCCAGGCGGGCTTGTGGTGCTGGGAAGCCCCGTGTGCTGTGCTGGGGGGCCCCGTGTGCTGTGCTGGTTAGCCCGGTGTGCTGGGCTGTGGTGCTGGGGAGCCGTGTGGACAGGCTCTGCTGCGGAGGGGTGTGAACAGGCCCTGATGGAGAGCCAGGCGGGCTATGGTGCTGGGGGGCCCCGTGTGCTGTCCTGGGGAGCCCGGTGAGCTGGGCTGGGGAGCCCGGTGTGCTCGGCTGTGTTGCTGGGGAGCCGTGTAGACAGGCTCTGATGAACAGCCAGGCGGGCTGTGGTGCTGGGGGCACGCTTGTGCTGTGGTGGAGAGCACGTTGAGCTGGGCTGGGGAGCCCGGTGTGTTTGGCTGTGGTGCTGGGGAGACGGTTGTACAGGCTCTGATGGAGAGCCAGGCGGGCTGTGGTTCTGGGGGGCCCCGAGTTCTGCGCTGGGCAGCCCTTTGAGCTTGGCTGGGGAGCCCGGTGTGCAGGGCTGGGGAGCCAGGTTTGCTGGGCTGTGGTGCTGGGGAGCCGTGTGGACAGGCTCTGCTGGGGAGCCATTCGGGCTGTGGTGCTGGTGGGCCCCGTGTGCTGTGATGGGGAGCCCGGTGTGCTGGGCTGGGGAGCCCGGTGTCCTTGGGTGTGCTGCTGGGGAGCCGTGTGGAAAGGCTCTGCTGAGGAGCGGTGTGAACAGGCTCTGATGGAAAGCCATGCGGGCTGTGGTGTTGTGGGCCCCGTGTGCTGTGCTGGGGAGCCCGGTGAGCTTGGCTGGGGAGCCCGGTGTTCTGCGCTGTGCTGCTTGGGATGCTTGTTGACAGGCTGTGCTGGGGAGTGGTTTGAACAGGCTCTACTGGAGAGAAACGCGGGCTGTGGTGCTGGGTTCCCCCGTGTGCTGTGCTGGGGGCCCCCGTGTGCTGTGCTGGGGGCCCCCGTGTGCCGTGCTGGGGGCCCCCGTGTGCTGTGCTTGGGAGCCCGGTGTGCTGGGCTGTGCTGCTGGGGAGCCTTGTGGACAGGCTCTGCTGCAGAGCCTAGCGGGCTGTGGTGCAGGGGGGCCCCGTGTGGTTTGCTGGAGGCCCCCGTGTGCTGTGCTGGGGGCCCCAGTGTTCTGGGCTGTGGAGGCCAGTTCGCTGGGCCGTGCTGCTGGGGAGCCGTGTGGACAGGCTCTGCTGGGGAGCGGTGTGATTAGGCTCTGATGGAGAGCCAGGCGGGCTGTGGTTCTGGGGGGCCCCCTTGTGCTGTGCTGGGGAGCCCGGTGAGCTGGGCGGAGGGGCCCGGTGTGCTGGGCTGTGCTGCTGGGGAGCCGTGTGGACATGCTCTGCTGGGGAGCGGTGTGAACTGGCTCTGATGGAGAGGAAGGCGGGCTGTGGTGCTGGGGGGCCCCGTGTTCTGTGCTGGGGAGCCGGGTGAGCTGGGCTGGGGGGCCCGGTGTGCTTGGCTGTGGTGCTGGGGAGCCGCGTAGACAGGCTCTGCGTGGGAGCGGTGTGAACAGGCTCTGCTGGGGAGCGGTGTGAACAGGCACTGATGGAGAGCCAGGCGGGTTGCTGTGCTGGGGGGCCCCGTGTGCCCTGCTCGGGAGCCCGGTGAACTGGGCTGGGGAGCCGGGTGTGCTGGGCTGTGCTGCTGGGGAGCCGTGTAGACAGCCTCTGCCGGGGAGCGGTCTGAGCAGGCTCTGATGGAAAGCCAGGCGGGCTGTGGTTTTGGGGGGCCCCGTGTTCGGTGCTGGGGAGCCCGTTGAGCTCGGCTGGGGAGCCCGGTGTTCTGGGCTGTTGTGCTGGGGAGCGGTGTGGACAGGCTGTGCGGGGGAGAGGGTTGAACAGGCTCTGATGGAGAGCCATGCGGGCTGTGGTGCTGGGGGGCCCCGTGTGCTGTGCTGGGGGGCCCGGTGAGCTGGGCTGGGGATCCCTGTGTGCTGGGCTGTGGTGATGGGGAGCCGTGTAGACACGCTGTCCTGGGGAGAGTGTTGAACAGGCTCTGATGGAGAGCCAGGCGGGCTGTGGTGCTGGGGGCCCCCGTGTGCTCTGCTACGGAGCCCGGTGAGCTGGGCTGGGGAGCCCGGTCTACTGGACTGTGGTGCTGGCCAACCGTGGAGACAGGCTGTGCTGGGGAGCGGGGTGAACAGTCTCATCTGGGGAGCAGTGTGAACAGTCTCTGATGGAGAGCCAGGAAGGCTGTGGTGCTGGGGGCCCCCGTGTGCTGTGCTGTAGAGCCTGGCGAGCTGGGTTGGGGAGCCTGGTGTGCTGGGCAGTGCTGCTGGGGAGCCGTGCATTCTGGCTCTGCTGGGGAGCTGTGTGAACAGGCTCTGCTGGAGAGGCAGGCAGGCTGTGGTGGTGGGGGCCCCCGTGTGCTGTGCTGGGGAGCCCGGTGTGCTGGATTGTGGTTCTGGGGAGCCGTGTAGACAGGCTCTGCTTGGGAGCGGTGTGAACAGCCTCTGCTGGAGAGCCAGGCGGGCTGTGGTGCTGGGGGCCCCCGTGTTCTGTGCTGGGGAGCCCGGTGAGCTGGGCTGGGGAGCAAGGTGTGCTGGGCAGTGCTGCTGGGGAACCGTGTAGACAGGCTCTGCTGGGGAGCGGTTTAAACACGCTCTGCCGGAGAGCCAGGCGGGCTGTGGTGCTGGGGGGCCCCGTGTGCTGTGCTGGGGAGCCTGGTTAGCGGGGCTGGGGAGCCCGGAGTGCTGGGCTGTGGTGCTGGGGAGCCGTGTTGACAGGCTCTGCTGGGGAGCGGTGTGAATAGGCCCTGATGGAGTGCCAGGAGGGCTGTGGTGTTGGGGGCCCCCGTGTGCTGTGCTGGGGAGCCCAGTGAGCTGGGCTGGGGAGCCCGTTGTGCTGGGCTGTGCTGCTGGGGAGCCGTTTGGACAGGCTCTGCTGGGGAGTGGTTTGAACAGGCTCTGCTGGAGAGCCAGGCGGGCTTTGGTGCTGGGGGGCCCCGTGTGCTGTTTTGGGGGCCCCTGTGTCCTGTGCTGGGGAGCCCGGTGTGCTGGGCTTTTCTGCTGGTGAGCCGTGTGGAAAGGCTCTCTTGGGGACTGGTTTGAACAGGCTCTGCTGGGGAGCCAGGCGGGCTGTGGTGCCGGGGGGCCCCGTGTGCTGTGCTGGGGAGCCCGGTGAGCTGGGCTGGGGAGCCCGGTGTGCTGGGCTGTGGTGCTGGGGGGCCCCGTGTGCTGTGCTGGGGAACACTGTTTGCTGTTCTGTGATGCTGGGGAGCCGTGTGGACCGGGTCTGCTGGGGAGCGGTGTGAAGTGGCTCTACTGGAAAGCCGGGCGGGCCGTGGTGCTGGGGGCCCCTGTGTGCTGTGCTGGGGAACACTGTGTGCTGTTCTGTGCTGCTGGGGAGCCGTGTGGACCGGGTCTGCTGGGGAGCGGTGTGAACAGGCTCTGCTGGGGAGCCAGGCGGGCTGTTCTGCGGTGTGCTGGGCTGTGCTGCTGGGGAGCCGTGTAGACAGGCTCTGCTGGGGAGCGGTGTGAACAGGCTCTGATGGAGAGCCAGGCGGGCTGTGGTGCTGGGGGCCCCCGTGTGCTCTGCTACGGAGCCCGGTGAGCTGGGCTGGGGAGCCCGGTCTACTGGACTGTGGTGCTGGCCAACCGTGGAGACAGGCTGTGCTGGGGAGCGGGGTGAACAGTCTCATCTGGGGAGCAGTGTGAACAGTCTCTGATGGAGAGCCAGGAAGGCTGTGGTGCTGGGGGCCCCCGTGTGCTGTGCTGTAGAGCCTGGCGAGCTGGGTTGGGGAGCCTGGTGTGCTGGGCAGTGCTGCTGGGGAGCCGTGCATTCTGGCTCTGCTGGGGAGCTGTGTGAACAGGCTCTGCTGGAGAGGCAGGCAGGCTGTGGTGGTGGGGGCCCCCGTGTGCTGTGCTGGGGAGCCCGGTGTGCTGGATTGTGGTTCTGGGGAGCCGTGTAGACAGGCTCTGCTTGGGAGCGGTGTGAACAGCCTCTGCTGGAGAGCCAGGCGGGCTGTGGTGCTGGGGGCCCCCGTGTTCTGTGCTGGGGAGCCCGGTGAGCTGGGCTGGGGAGCAAGGTGTGCTGGGCAGTGCTGCTGGGGAACCGTGTAGACAGGCTCTGCTGGGGAGCGGTTTAAACACGCTCTGCCGGAGAGCCAGGCGGGCTGTGGTGCTGGGGGGCCCCGTGTGCTGTGCTGGGGAGCCTGGTTAGCGGGGCTGGGGAGCCCGGAGTGCTGGGCTGTGGTGCTGGGGAGCCGTGTTGACAGGCTCTGCTGGGGAGCGGTGTGAATAGGCCCTGATGGAGTGCCAGGAGGGCTGTGGTGTTGGGGGCCCCCGTGTGCTGTGCTGGGGAGCCCAGTGAGCTGGGCTGGGGAGCCCGGTGTGCTGGGCTGTGCTGCTGGGGAGCCGTTTGGACAGGCTCTGCTGGGGAGTGGTTTGAACATTCTCTGCTGGAGAACCAGGCGGGATTTGGTGCTGGGGGGCCCCGTGTGCTGTTTTGGGGGCCCCTGTGTCCTGTGCTGGGGAGCCCGGTGTGCTGGGCTGTGCTGCTGTTGAGCCGTGTGGAAAGGCTCTCTTTGGGACTGGTTTGAACAGGCTCTGCTGGGGAGCCAGGCGGGCTGTGGTGCTGGGGGGCCCCGTGGGCTGTGCTGGGGAGCTCGGTGAGTTGGGCTGGGGATCCCGGTGTGCTGGGCTGTGGTGCTGGGGAGCCGTGTAGACAGGCTCTGCTGGGGAGCGGAGTGAACAGGCTCTTCTGGGGAGCGGTGTGAACAGTCTCTGATGGAGAGCCAGGCGGGCTGTGGTGCTGGGGGCCCCCGTGTGCTTTGCTGTGGAGCCCGCTGAGCTGGGCAGTGCTCCTAGGGAGCCGTGCTTACTGGCTCTTCTGTGGAGCTGTGTGAACAGGCTCTGCTGGAGAGCCAGTCAGGCTGTGGTGCTGGGGTCCCCCGTATGCTGTGCTGGGGGCCCCCGTGTGCTGTGCTGGGGAGCCCAGTGAGCTTGGCTTGGGAGCCCGGTGTGCTGGGCTGTGCTGCTGGGCAGCCGTGTGGGCAGGCTCTGCTTGGGAGCGGAGTGAATAGGCTGTGCTGGGGAGTGGTTTGAACAGGCGTTGCTGGAGAACAACGCGGGCTGTGGTGCTGGGGGCCCACGTGTGCTGTGCTGGGGGCCCCCGTGTGCTGTGCTGGGGAGCCCGGTGTCCTGGGCTGTGCTGCTGGGGAGCCGTGTGGACAGGCTCTGCTGGGGAGTGTTTTGAACAGGCTCTGCTGGAGAGCCAGGCGGGCTGTGTTGCTGGGGGCCCCCGTGTGCTGTGCTGGGGAGCCCGGTGGGCTGTGCTGGGGAGCCCGGTGTGCTGGGCTGTGGTGCTGGGGAGCCGTGTGGACAGGCTCTGCTGAGGAGCGGTGTGGACAGGCTCTGATGGAGAGCCAGGCGGGCTGTGGTGCTGGCGGGCCCCGTGTTCTGTGCTGGGGAGCCCGTTGAGCCTGGCTGGAGATCCCGGTGTCCTGGGCTGTGGTGCTGGGGAGCCGTGTGGACAGGCTCTGCTGGGGAGCGGTGTGAACAGGCCATGATGGAGAGCCAGGCGGGATGTGGTGCTGGTGGCCCCCGTGTGCTGTGCTGGGCAGCCCGGTGAGCTTGGCCGGGCAGCCCGCTGTGCGAGGCTGTGCTGCTGGGGAGCGGTGTGGACAGGGACTGCTGGGGAGTGGTTTGAAAAGGCTCTGCTGGGGAGCCAGGCTGGCAGTGTTGCTGGGGGGCCCCGTGTGCTGTGCTGGGGAGCCCGGTGAGCTGGGCTGGGGAGCCCGGTGAGCTGGGCAATGGTGCTGGGGAGCAAAGTAGACAGGCTCTGCTGGTGAGCGGAGTGAACAGGCTCTGCTGGGGAGCGGTGTGAACAGTCTCTGATGGAGAGCCAAGCGGGCTGTGGTGCTGGGGGCCCCCGTGTGCTGTGCTGGAGAGCCCGGTGTCCTAGGGTGTGCTGCTGGGGAGCCGTGTGGACCGGTTCTTCTGAGGAGCGGTGTGAACAGGCTCTGATGGAAAGCCAGGCGGGCTGTGGTGTTGGGGGCCCCCGTGTGCTGTGCTGGGGAGCCCGGTGAGCTGGGTTGGGGAGCCCGGTGTTCTGTGCTGTGCTGCTGGGGAGGCGTGTGGACAGGCTGTTCTGGGGAGTGGTTTGAACAGGCTCTGCTGGAGAGCAACGCGTGCTGTGGTGCTGGGGGCCCCCGTGTGCTGTGCTGGGGGCCCCCGTGTGCTGTGCTGGGCAGCCCGGTGAGCTGGGCTGTGCTGCTGGGGAGCCGTGTGGACAGGCTCTGCTGGGGAGTGTTTTGAACAGGCTCTGCTGGAGAGCCAGGCGGGCTGTGTTGCTGGGGGCCCCCGTGTGTTGTGCTGGGGAGCCCGGTGAGCTGGGCTGGGGAGCCCGGTGTTCTGGGCTATGGTGCTGGGTTGCCCCGTGTGCTGTGCTGCGGAGCCCGGTGAGATCGGCTGTGGAGCCTGGTGTGCTGTGCTGTGCTGCTGGGGAGAAGTGTGGACAGGCTGTGCTGGGGAGCCTTGTGAAGAGGCTCTGCTGGAAAGCCAGGTGGGCTGAGGTGCTGGAGGGCCCCTGTGTTCTGTGCTGGGGAGCCCGGTGAGCTGGGCATGGGAGGCCAGTGTGCTGGGCTGTGCTACAGGGGAGCCGTGTGGACCGGCTCTTTTTGGGAGTGGTTTGAACAGGATCTACTGGAGAGCCAGGCGGATGTGTGCTGTGCTGGGGGCCCCCGTGTGCTGTGCTGGGGAGCCCGGTGTGCTGGGCTGTGCTGCTGGGGAGCCGTGTGGACAGGCTCTGCTGGGGAGCGGTCTGAATAGGCTATGCTGGGGAGCCAGGCGGCCTGTGGTGCTGGGTTGTCCCGTGTGCTGTGCTGGGGAGCCCGTTGAGCTGGGCTAGGGAGCCCGGTGTGCAGGGCTGTGCTGCTGGGGAGCCGTATGTACAGTCTCTGCTGGGGAGAGGTTTGAACAGGCTCTAGTGGAGAGCCAGCCGGGCTGTGGTGCTGGGGGACCCCGTGTGCTATTCTGGGGAGCCCGTTGAGCTGGGCTGGGGAGCCCGGTGAGCTTGGCTGTGCTGCTGGGGAGGCGTGTCGACAGGCTGTGCTGGGGAGTGGTTTGAACAAGCTCTGCTGGAGAGCCAGGCGGGCTGTGGTGCTGGGGGCCCCCGTGTGGTGTGCTGGGGAGCCCTGTGTCCTAGGGTGTGCTGCTGGGGAGCCGTGTGGACCGGCTCTGCTGAAGAGTGGTGTGAACAGGCTCTGATGGAAAGCCAGGCGGGCTGTGGCGTTGGGGGCCGCCCTGTGCTGTGCTGGGGAGCCCGGTGAGCTGGGCTGGGGAGCCCGGTGAGCTGGGCTGGGGTGCCCCGTGTGCTGTGCTGCTAAGCCCGGTGAGATCGGCTGGGGAGGCCAGTGTGCTGGGCTGTGGTGCTTGGGAGCCCGGTGTGCTGGGCTGTGGTGCTGGGGAACCGTGTAGACAGGCTCTGCTGGGGAGCGGTGTGAAGAGGCTCTGATGGAGAGCCAGGCGGGCTGTTGTGCTGGGGGGCCCCGTGTGCTGTGCTGGGGAGCCCGGTGTGCTGGGCTGTGGTGCTGGGGAGCCGTGTGGATAGGCTCTGCTGGGGAGCGGTGTGAACAGGCTATGCTGGAGAGCCAGGCGGGCTGTGGTGCTGGGGGCCCCTGTGTGCTGTGCCGGGGAGCCCGGTGAACTGGGCTGGGGAGCCCGGTGTGCTGGGCTTTGGTGCTGGGGAGCCGAGTGAACAGGCTCTGCTGGGGAGCGGTTTGGAAAGGCTCTGATGGAGAGCAAGGCGCGCTGTGTTGCTGGGGGCCCCCCTGTGCTGTGCTGGGGAGCCCGGTGAGCTGGGCTGGGGAGCCCGGTGTGCTGGGCTGTGGTGCTGGATTGCCGTGTGTATAGGCTCTGCTGGGGAGTGGTTTGAACAGGCTCTGATGGAGAGCCAGGCGGGCTGTGGTGCTGGGAGGCCCCGTGTGCTGTGCTGCGGAGCCCGGTGATTTCGGCTATGGAGCCCGGTCTGCTGGGCTGTGCTGCTGGGGAGCCGTGTGGACAGGCACTGCTGGCGAGTGGTGTGAACAGGCTCTGATGGAGAGCCAGGCTTGCATTGGTGTTGGGGGCCCCCGTGTGCTGTGCTGGGGGCCCCCGTGTGCTGTGCTGGGGAGCCCTGTGTGCTGGGCTGTGCTGCTGGGGAGCTGTGTGGACAGGCTCTGCTGGGGAGTGTTTTGAACAGGCTCTGCTCGAGAGCCAGGCGGGCTGTGTTGCTGGGGGCCCCCGTGTGCTGTGCTGGGGAGCCCGGTGTGCTGGGCTGTGGTGCTGGGGGGCCCCGTGTGCTGTGCTGGGGGGCCCCGTGTGCTGTGCTGGGGAGCCCGGTGAGCTTGGCCGGGGAGTCCGGTGTGCTGGGCTGTGGTCCTGGGTAGCCGTGTAGACAGGCTCTACTGCGGAGCGGTGTGAAAAGGCTCTGATGGAGAGCCAGGTGGGCTGTGGTGCTGGGGGCCCCCGTGTGCTGTACTGGGGGGCCCGGTGAGCTGGGCTGGGGAGCCCGGTGAGCCTGGCTTTTGTGCTGGGGAGCCGTGTAGACGGGCTCTGCTGGGGAGCGGTGTGAAAAGGTTCTGATGGAAAGCCAGGGGGGCTGTGGTGCTGGGGGGCCCCATGTGCTGTGCTGGGGAGCCCGGTGAGCTGTGCTGGGGGCCCCCCTGTGCTGTGCTGGGGAGCCCGGTGAGCAGGGCTGGGGAGCCCGGTGTGCTGGGCTGTGGTGCTGGGGAGCAGTGTGGAAAGGCTCTGATGGGGAGCGGTGTGAACAGGCTCTGATGGAGAGCCAGGTGGGCTGTGGTGCCGGGGGCCCACGTGTGCTGTGCTGGGGAGCCCGGTGAGCTGGGCTGGGGAGCCCGGTGTGCTGGGCTGTGGTGCTGGGGAGCCGTGTCGACAGGCTCTGCTGGTCAGCGGTGTGAACAGGCTCTGCTGGAGAGCCAGGCGGGCTGTGGTGCTGGGGGCCCCCGTGTGCTGTGCTGGGGAACCCGGCGTTCTGGGCTGTGCTGCTGGGGAGCCGTGTGGACAGGCACTGCTGGGGAGCGGGGTGAACTGGCTCTGCTGGAGAACCAGGCGGGCTGTGGTGCTGGGGGCCCCCGTGTGCTGTGCTGGGGAGCCCGGTGAGGTGGGCTGGGGAGCCCGGTGTGCTGGGCTGTGGTCCTGGGCAGCCGTGTGAACATTCTCTGCTGGAGAGCAACGCGGGCTGTGGTGCTGGGGGCCCCCGTGTGCTGTGCTGGGGAGGCCTGTGAGCTGGGCCGGGGAGCCCGGTGTGCTGGGCTGTGGTGCTGGCAAACCGTGTAGACAGGCTCTGCTGGGAGGCCCCGTGTGCTGTGCTGGGGAGCCCGTTGAGCCTGGCTGGGGATCCCGGTTTGCTGGGCTGTGGTGCTGGGGAGCCGTGTGGACAGGCTCTGCTGTGGAGCGGTGTGAACAGGCCATGATGTAGAGCCAGGCGGGATGTGGTGCTGGGGGGCCCCGTGTGCTGTGCTTGGGAGCCCGGTGAGCTGGGCTGGGGAGCCCGGTGTGCTGGGCTGTGGTGCTGGGGAGCCGTGTAGACAGGCTCTGCTGGGGAGCGGAGAGAACAGGCTCTGCTGGGGAGCGGTGTGAACAGGCACTGATGGAAAGCTAGGCGGGCTGTGGTGTTGGGGGCCCCCGTGTGCTTTGCTGGGGAGCCCGGTGAGCTTGGCTGGGGAGCCCGGTGTGCTGGGCTGTGCTGCTGGGGAGGCGTGTGGACAGGCTGTGCTGGGGATTGGTTTGAACAGGCTCTGCTGGGGAGCATTGTGAACAGTCTCTGATGGAGAGCCAGGCGGGCTGTGGTTCAGGGGAGCCCAGTGAGCTGTGCTGGGGGCCCCCGTGTGCTGTGCTGGCGAGCCCGGTGAGCTGGGCTGGGGAGCCCGGTGTGCTGGGCTGTGCTGCTGGGTAGCCCTGTAGACAGGCTCTGCTGGGGAGCGGTGTGAACAGGCTCTGATGGAGAGCCAGGTGGGCTGTGGTGCTGGGGGGCCCCGTCTGCTGTGCTGGGGAGCCCGGTGAGCTGGGCTGGGGAAGCCAGTGTGCTGGGCTGTGCTGCTGGGGAGCCGTGTGAACCGGCTCTGCTTGGGAGTGGTTTGAACAGGCTCTGCTGGAGAGCCAGGCGGGCCGTGGTGCTTGGGGCCCCCGTGTGCTTTGTTGGGGAACCCGGTGTGTTGGGCTGGGGAGGCCAGTGTGCTGGGCTGTGCTGCTGGGGAGCCGTGTTGACAGGATCTGCTGGGGAGCGGTTTGAACAGGCTCTGATGGAGAGCCAGGCGGGCTTTTCTGCGGTGTGCTGGGCTGTGCTGCTGGGGAGCCGTGTAGACAGGCTCTGCTGGGGAGCGGTGTGAAGAGGCTCTGCTGGAGAGCCAGGCGGGCTGTGGCGCTGGGGGCCCCCGTGTGCTGTGCTGGGGAGCCCGGTGTGCTGGGCTGTGGTGCTGGGTGGCCCCGTGTGCTGTGCTGCGGAGCCCGGTGAGATCGGCTGTGGAGCCTGGTGTGCTGGGCTGTGCTGCTGGGGAGCCGTTTGGACAGGCTTTGCTGGGGATCCTTGTGAAGAGGCTCTGCTGGAAAGCCAGGTGGGCTGAGGTGCTGGGGGGACCCGTGGTCTGTGCTGGGGAGCCCGGTGAGCTGGGCTTGGGAGCCCGGGGTACTGGGCTGTGGTGCTGGGGAGCCGTGTAGAGAGGCTGTTCTGGGGAGCGGTGTGAACAGGCTCTGATGGAGAGCCAGGCGGGCTTTGGTGCTGAGGGCCCCCGTGTGGTGTGCTGGGGAGCCCGGTGAGCTGGGCTGGGAAGCCCGGTGTGATGGGCTTTTGTGCTGGGGAGCCGTGTAGACAGGCTCTGCTGCGGAGGGGTGTGAACAGGCCCTGATGGAGAGCCAGGCTGGCTAAGGTGCTGGGGGCCCCCTTGAGCTGTGCTCAGGAGCCCGGTGAGCCGGGAAGGGGATCCCTGTGTGCTTGGCTGTGGTGATGGGGAGCCGTGTAGACAGGCTTTGCTGTTGAGCGCTGTGAAAAGGCTCTGCTGGGGAGCGGTGTGAAATGGCTCTGATGGAGAGCCAGGCGGGCTGTTGTTCTGGGGGGCCCCATGTCCTGTGCTGGGGAGCCCGGTGAGCTTGGCTGGGGAGCCCGGTGTTCTGGGCTGTGGTGCTGGGGAGCCGTGTAGACAGGCTATGCTCGGAACGGTGTGAACAGGCTCTGATGGAGAGCCAGGCGGGCTATGGTGCTGGGGGGCCCCGTGTGCTGTGGTGGTTAGCCCTGTGAGCTGGGCTGGGGAGCCCAGTGTGCTGGGCTGTGGTGCTTGGGAGCCGTGTGGAGTCTTTCTGCTGTGGAGTGGTTTGAACAGGCTCTGATGGAGAGCCAGGCGGGCTGTGGTGCTGGGGGGGACCGTGTGCTGTCCTGGGGAGCCCGTTGAGCTGGGCTGGGGAGCCCAGTGTGCTGGGCTGTGGTGCTGGGGAGCTGTGTGGACAGGCTCTGCTGGGTGGTGGTTTGAACAGGCTCTGCTGTAGACCCAGGCCGGCTGTGGTCCTGGGGGACCCCGTGTTCTGTGCTGGGGACCCTGGTGAGCTGGGCTGGGGAGCCCTGTATGCTGGGCTGTGCTGCTGGAGAGCCGTGTGGACAGGCTCTCCTGGGGAGCGGTGTGAATAGGCTCTGATGGAGAGCCAGCCTGGCTGTGGTTCTAGGGGGCCCCGTGTGCTTTGCTGGGGGACCCTTTGAGCTGGGGAGCCCGGTGTGTTGGGCTTTGGTGCTAGGGAACCGTGTGGACAGGCTCTGCTGGGGAGTGGTTTGAAAAGGCTCTGCTGGATAGCCAGGCGGGCTGTGGTGCTGGGGCCCCCCTTGTGCTGTGCTGGGGAGCCCTGTTAGCAGGGCTGAGGAGCCCGGTGTGCTGGGCTGTGGTGCTGGGGAGCCGTGAAGACATGCTCTTCTGGGGAGCGGTGTGAACAGGCTCTGATGGAGAGCCAGGCGGGCTGTGGTGCTGGGGGCCCCCGTGTGCTGTGCTCGGGAGCCCGTTGAGCTGGGCTGTGGAGCCCGGTGTGCTGGTCTGTGGTGCTGGCGAACCGTGTAGACAGGCTCTGCTGGGGAGCGGTGTGAACAGGCTCTGATGGAGAGCCAGGCTGCGCTGACCAACTAGCTGGGGTTTTCACCACCATCTTCAACCAGTCCCTCTCCCAGTGCTCCATCCCACCCTGCTTAAAGTCCTCCACCATCATCCCTCTGCCAAAAAAGAACATTATCAACAGTCTC
The DNA here is from genome assembly GCA_024666655.1 of Dascyllus trimaculatus. NCBI lineage: Eukaryota > Metazoa > Chordata > Actinopteri > Pomacentridae > Dascyllus > Dascyllus trimaculatus. The sequence goes on along the minus strand of JAMOIN010000876.1, from coordinate 35,338 downwards.
AACGACTACCGGCCAGTGGCACTCACCCCCATCATCATGAAGTGCTTTGAGAAACTGGTACAGATTCACATTACTTCATGCCTGCCACCCACACTCGACCCCCACCAGTTTGCCTATAGAGCCAACCGGTCTACGCAGGACGCCATCGCCACCGCTCTGCACACCACGCTGACACACGTGGAACAGCGAGGGAGCTATGCGAGGCTGCTCTTCCTGGACTTCAGTTCGGCTTTCAATACCATCATTCCAAGCAGACTGGTGAGCAAGCTGGTGGACCTGGGTCTCTCCCACAACATCTGCAACTGGATTATGGACTTCCTGACAGACCGCTCCCAGAGGGTGAGAGTAGGACCCCACCTGTCCTCAGCACTGAGCACCAGCACTGGTTCTCCACAGGGCTGTGTGCTAAGCCCCCTACTCTACACCCTCTACACCCACGACTGCACCCCCACCCACCCGAGCAACACCATCATCAAGTTTGCGGATGATACCCCGGTGGTGGGGCTCATCTCAGGAGGAGATGAGACTGCCTACAGGGTGGAGGTGGAGCGGCTGTCAGCCTGGTGCACCACCAATAACCTCATCCTGAACACCTCCAAGTCTAAAGAACTGATCATAGACTTCAGGAGGTGTAAACCGGACATTCAACCCATCAGCATAAATGGGGACAGGGTGGAGATGGTGCCAGACTTCAGGTTCCTGGGCACCTACATCAGCAAGGACCTGACCTGGACTTCAAACTCTGCAGCGATACTGAAGAAGGCACAACAGAGACTCCACTTCCTGAGGATTCTCAGGAAGAACAACTTAAAAAATGAGCTCCTGTTGTCCTTCTACCGCTGCTCGGTGGAGTCGGTGCTGAGCTGTGGGATCTCATTATGGTTCTCCAGTTGCACGATGGCAGAGAGGAAGCAGCTCCAGAGGGTCATAAATGCGGCCCAGAGACTGACTGGCTGCCCTCTGCCATCTCTGGAGGAGATATACAACACCCGCTGCCTCAGGAGAGCCCGCAGCATCATCAGGGACTTCTCACACCCTGGTCACCACCTGTTTGAACTTCTACCCTCAGCGAGACGTTTCAGGGCAATAAAGTCAAAAACCAACAGACTAAAAAACAGCTTCTACCCAAGAGCTGTTGCTGCCCTGAACGCCGCACATTGACTCAACTCTGTACATCTGCTGCAGTAACAAAAACCTGTTTCCACATTTCCAAGTGCAATACTGTCTGTGCAATATCCCGATTATATATGTATGTGTAGATGTATGCGTGTGGGTGTATGCATATATATACATATATATATATATATATATATATATATATATATATATATATATATATATATATATATATATATATATATTTATTAATAATCCAGAGATCTATTTTTTTTTCTTTCAATTTTTTGCTTTTCTGTCTTGTAAATACTTTTTAATAATGTACAGTCCCTTACTATTTTTTAATATTTTTAATATTTATGTCTGTTTGCACTGTTCTGTACGAGAGGTGCAACTGTTTAAATTTCGTTGTTCTTCTGATGGGACAATGACAATAAAAGAATTCTGATTCTGATTCTGGTGCTGGGGGGCACCGTGTGCTGTGCTGGGGAGCCTGGTGAGCTGGGCTGGAGAGCCCGGTGTGCTGGGCTGTGGTACTGGGGAGCCGTGTGGACCGGCTCTGCTGGGCAGTGGTTTGAAAAGGCTCTGCTGGACAGCCAGGCGGGCTGTTGTGCTGGGGGGCCCCGTGTGCCGTACTGGGGAGCCCGGTGACCTGGGCTGGGGAGCCCGGTGTGCTGGGCTGTGGTGCTGGGGAGCCGTGTAGACAGGCTCTGCTGCGGAGCGCTGTGAACAGGCTCTGATGGAGAGCCGAGCGGGCTGTGGTGCTGTGGGCCCGCGTGTGCTGTGCTGAGGAGCCCGTAGAGCTGGGCTGGGGATCCCGGTGGGCTGGGCTGTGGTGCTGGGGAGCAGTGTGGACAGGCCCTGTTGGGGAGAGGGTTGTACAGGCTATGATGGAGAGCCAGGCGGGCTGTGGTGCTGGGGGGCCCCGTGTGCTGTGCTGGGCAGCCCTGTGAGCTTGGCTGGGGAGCCAGGTGTGCTGGGCTGGGGAGCCCGGTGTGCTGGGCTGTGGTGCTGGGGAGCCGTGTGGACAGGCTCTGCTGGGGAGTGGCTTGAAAAGGCTCTGCTGGAGAGCAAGGCGGGCTGTGGTGCTGGGGGGCCCCTTGTTCTGTGCTGAGGAGCCCGTTGAGCTGGGCTTGGGAGCCCGGTGTGCTGGGCTGTGGTGCTGCGCAGCTGTGTAGACAGGCTCTGCTGGGGAGCGGTGTGAACAGGCTCTGATGAAGAGTCAGGCGGGCTGAGGTGCTGGGGGCCCCCGTGTGCTGTGCTGGGTAGCCCGGTGAGCTGGGATGGGGAGCCCGGTGTGCTGGGCTGTGGTGCTGGGGAGCCGTGTGGACAGGCTCTGTTGGGGAGCGGTGTGAACTGGCTCTGCTGGAGAGCCAGGCGGGCTGTGGTGGGGGGGGCCCCCTGTGCTGTGCTGGGGAGCCCGTTGAGCTGGGCTCGGGAGCCCGGTATGCTGGGCTGTGCTGCTGGGGAGCCGTGTGGAAAGGCATTGCTGGGGAGTGGTTTGAAAAGGATCTGCTGGCCAGCCAGGCGGGCTGTGGTGCTGGGGAGCCTTGTGGACAGGCTCTGCTGGGGAGCGGTGTGAAAAGGCTCTGATGGAGAGCCAGGCGGGCTGTGGTGCTGGGGGCCCCGGTGTGCTGTGATCGGGAGCCCGGTGAGCTGGGCTGGATAGCCCGGTGTGCAGGGCTGTGGTGCTGGGGAGCCGTGTGGACAGGCTCTGCTGAGGAGCGGTGTGGACAGGCTCTGATGGAGAGCCAGGCGGGCTGTGGTGCTGGGGGGCCCATTGTTCTGTGCTGAGGAGCCCGTTGAGCTGGGCTGGGGACCCCGGTGTACTGGACTGTGGTGCTGGCCAACCGTGTAGACAGGCTCTGCTGGGGGGCCCCGTGTGCTGTGCTGGGGATCCCGGTGTGCTGGGCTGTGGTGCTGGGGGGCCCCGTGTGCTGGGCTGGGGAACCCGGTGTGCTGGGCTGGGCTGCTGGGGAGCCGTGTGGACAGGCTCTTCTGGGGAGCGGTGTGAAGAGGCTCTGATGGAGAGCCAGGCGGGCTGTGGTGCTGGGGGGCCCCGTGTGCTGTGCTGGGGAGTCCGGTGAGGTGCGCTGGGGAGCCCGGTGAGCTGGGCTGTGCTGCTGGGGAGCCGTGTTGAAAGGTATTGCTGGGGAGTGGTTTGAAAAGGACCTCCCGGACAGCCAGGCGGGCTGTTGTGCTGGGGGGCCCCGTGTGCCGTGCTCGGGAGCCCGGTGAGCTGGCCTGGGGAGCCCGGTGTGCTCGGCTGTGGTGCTGGGGAACCTTGTGGACAGGCTCTGCTGGGGAGCGTTGTGAACAGGCTCTGATGGAGAGCCAGGCGGGCTGTGGTGCTGGGGGCTCCTGTGTGCTGTGATGGGGAGCCCGGTAAGCTGGGCTGGGGAGCCCGGTGTGCAGGCCTGTGGTGCTGGGGAGCCGTGTGGACAGGCTCTGCTGAGGAGCGGTGTGGAAAGGCTCTGATGGAGAGCCAGGCGGGGTGTGGTGCCGGGGGGCCCCTTATTCTGTGCTGGGGGGCCCGGTGTGCTGGGCTGGGTAGCCCGGTGTGCTGGGCTGTGGTGCTGGGGAGCCGTGTGGACAGGCTCTACTGGGGAGCGTTGTGAATAGGTTCTGATGGAAAGCCAGGCGGGCTGTGGTGCCGGGGGGCCCCGTGTGCTTTGCTGTGGAACCCGGTGAGCTGTTCTGGGGGCCCCCGTGTGCTGTGCTGGGGAGCCCGGTGAGCAGGGCTGGGGAGCCCGGTGTGCTGGGCTGGGGTGCTGGGGAGCCGTGTAGACAGGCTCTGCTGCGGAGCGCTGTGACCAGGCTCTGATGGAGAGCCAGGCGGGCTGTGGTGATGGGGGACCCCGTGTGCTTTCCTGGGGAGCCCGGTGAGCTGGGCTGGGGAGCCCGGTGTGCTGGGCTGTGGTGATGGGGAGCCGTGTAGACAGGCTCTGCTGGGGAGCGGTGTGAACAGGCTCTGTTGGAGAGCCAGGCGGGCTGTGGTGCTGGGGGGTCCCGTGTGATGTCCCGGGGAGCCCGGTGTTCTGGGCTGTGCTGCTGGGGAGCCGTTTGGACAGTATCTGCTGGGGAATGGTTTGAACAGGCTCTGATGGAGAGCCAGGCGGGCTGTGGTGCTGGGGGCCCCTGTGTGCTGTGCTGGGGGGCCCGGTGAACTGGGCTTGGGAGCCCGATGTGCTGGGCTGTGGTGCTGGGGAGCCGTGTGGACAGGCTCTGCTGGGGAGTGGTTTGAACAGGATCTGCTGCAGAGCCAGGCGGGCTGTGGTTCTGGGGGGCCCCGTGTTCTGTGCTGAGGAGCCCGTTGAGCCGGGCTGGGGAGCCCGGTGTGCTGGGCTGTGGTGCTGGGGAGCCGTGTGGACAGGCTCTGCTGGGGAGCGGAGTGAACAGGCTCTGATGGAGAGCCAGGCGGGCTGTGGTGCTGGGAAGCCCCGTGTGCTGTGCTGGGGAGCCCGGTGAGCTGGGCAGTGCTGCTGGTGAGCCGAGTGGACAGGCTCTGCTGGAGAGCCTGGTGGGCTGTGGTGCTGGGGCACCCCGTGTGCTGTGCTGTGGAGCCCGCTGAGCTGGGCAGTGCTGCTGCGGAGCCGTGCATACTGGCTCTTCTGGTGAGCTGTGTGAACAGGCTCTGCTGGAGAGCCAGGCGGGCTGTGGTGCTGGGGGGTCCCGTGTGCTGTGATGGGGTGCCCGTTGTGGTTGCCTCGGGGGCCCGGTGTGTTGGGCTGTGGTGCTGGGGAGCCGTGTGGACAGGCTCTGCTGGGGAGTGGTTTTAAAAGGCTCTGCTGGACAGCCAGGCGGGCTGTGGTGCTGGGGGCCCCGTGTGCTGTGCTGGGCAGCCCTGTGAGCTTGGCTGGGTAGCTCGGTGTGCTGGGCTGGGGAGCCCGGTGTGCTGGGCTGTGGTGCTGGGGAGCCGTGTGGACAGGCTCTGCTGGGGAGTGGTGTGAACAGGCTCTGATGGAGAGCCAGGCGGGCTGTGGTGCTGGGGGCGCCCGTGTGCTGTGGTGGGGGGCCCGGTGAGCTTGGCTGGGGAGCCCGGTGTGCTGGGCTGTGGTGCTGGCAAACCGTGTAGACAGGCTCTGCTGGGGAGCGGTGTGAACAGGCTCTGATGGAGAGCCAGGCGGGCTGTGGTGCTGGGGGCCCCAGTGTGCTGTGCTCAGGAGCCCGTTGAGCTTGGCTGGGAAGCCCGGTGTGCTGGGCTGTGCTGCTGGGAAGCCGTGTGGACAGGATCTGCTGGGGAGCGGTTTGAACAGGCTCTGATGGAGAGCCAAGCGGGCTGTGCTGCGGTGTGCTGGGCTGAGCTGCTGGGGAGCCGTGTAGACAGGCTCTGCTGGGGAGCGGTGTGAAGAGGCTCTGCTGGAGAGCCAGGCGGGCGGTGGTGCTGGGGGCCCCCGTGTGCTGTGCTGGGGATCCCGGTGTGCTCGGCTGTGCTGCTGGGGAGCCGTGTGGACAGGCTCTGCTGGGGAGCCAGGCGGGCATTGGTGCTGGGGGGCCCGGTGTGCTGGGCTTGGGAGGCCAGTGTGCTGGGCTGTGCTGCTGGGGAGCCGTGTGGACCGGCTCTGCTTGGGAGTGGTTTGAACAGGCTCTGCTGGAGAGCCAGGCGGGCCGTGGTGCTGGGGGCCCCCGTGTGCTGTTCTGGGGAACCCGGTGTGCTGTTCTGTGCTGCTGGGGAGCCGTGTAGACCGGGTCTTCTGGGGAGTGGTGTGAAAAGGCTCTGCTGGAGAGCCAGGCGGCCTGTGTTGCGGTGTGCTGGGCTGTGCTGCTGGGGAGCCTTGTGGACCGGGTCTGTTGGGGAGCGGTGTGAACAGGCTCTGCTGGAGAGCCAGGCGGCCTGTGTTGCGGTGTTCTGGGCTGTGCTGCTGGGGAGCCGTGTAGAGAGGCTCTGCTGGGGAGCGGTGTGAAAAGGCTCTGATGGAGAGCCAGGCGGGCTGTGGTGCTGGGTTGTCCCATGTGCTGTGCTGGGGAGCCCGTTGAGCTGCGCTTGGGAGCCCGGTGTTCTGGGCTGTGGTGCTGGGTTGCCGTGTGGACAGGCTCTGCTGGGGAGAGCGTTGAACAGGCTCTGATGGAGAGCCAGGCGGGCTGTGGTGCTGGGGGCCCCCGTGTGCTCTGCAACGGAGCCCGGTGAGCAGGGCTGGGGAGCCCGGTGTGCTGGGCTCTGCTGCTCGAGAGCCGTGTGGAAAGGCTCTGCTGGGGAGCGGTGTGAAGAGGCTCTGATGGAGAGCCAGGCTGGCTGTGGTGCTGGGAGCCCCCGTGTGCTGTGCTGGGGAGCCCGGTGAGCTTGGCTGGGGATCCCGGTTTGCTGGGCTGTGGTGCTGGGGAGCCGTGTAGACAGGCTCAGCTTGGGAGCGGTGTGAACAGGCTCTGATGGAGAGCCAGGCGGGCTGTGGTGCTTGGGGCCCCCGTGTGTTGTGCTGGGGGGCCCCCTGTGCAGTGCTGGGGAGCCCGGTGAGCTGGGCTGGGGAGCCCTGTGTGCTGGGCTGTGGTGCTGGGGAGCCGTGTAGACAGGCTCTGCTGCGGAGCGCTGTGACCAGGCTCTGATGGATTGCCAGGCGGGCTGTGGGGCTGGGGGACCCTGTGTGCTGTCCTGGGGAGCCCGGTGAGCTTGGCTGGGGAGCCCGGTGTGCTGGGCTTTTCTGCTGGGGAGCCGTGTGGACAGGCTCTGCTGCGGAGAGCTGTGACCAGGCTCTGATGGAGAGCCAGGCGGGCTGTGGTGCTGGGGGGGCCCGTGTGCTGTCCTGGGGAGACCGGTGAGCTGGGCTATGGTGATGGGGAGCCGTGTAGACAGGCTGTGCTGTTGAGCGGTGTGAACAGGCTCTGATGGAGAGCCAGCCGGGCTGTGGTGCTGGGGGCCCCCGTGTGCTGTACTCGGGAGCCCAGTGAGCTGGGCTTCGGAGCGCAGTGTGCTGGGCTTTTGTGCTGGGGAGCCGTGTAGAGAGGCTCTGCTGCGGACGGGTGTGAACAGGCTTTGTTTGAGAGCCAGGCGGGCTGTGGTGCTGGGGGCCCCCGTGAGCTGTGCTCAGGAGCCCGGTGAGCTGGGCTGGGGAGCCCGGTGTGCTTGGCTGTGGTGATGGGGAGCCGTGTAGACAGGCTCTGCTGGGGAGCGGTGTGAACAGGCTCTGCTGGAGAGCCAGGCGGGCTGTGGTGCTGGGGGCCCCCGTGTGCTGTGCTGGGGAACCCGGCGTGCTGGGCTGTGCTGCTGGGGAGCTGTGTGGACAGGCACTGCTGGGGAGCGGGGTGAACTGGCTCTGCTGGAGAGCCAGGCGGGCTGTGGTGCTGGGGGCCGACGTGTGCTGTTCTGGGGAGCCCGGTGAGCTGGGCTGGGGAGCCCGGTGTGCTGGGCTGAGGTCCTGGGCAGCCGTGTGAACAGGCTCTGCTGGAGAGTCAGGCGGGCTGTGGTGCTGGGGGCCCCCGTTTCCTGTGCTGGGTAGCCCGGTGAGCTGGGCTGGGGAGCCCGGTGTGCTGGGCTGTCCTGCTGGGGAGCCGTGTGGACAGGCTCTGCTGGGGACTGGTTTGAGTAGGCTCTGCTGGAGAGCCAGGCGGGCTGTGGTGCTGGGGAGCCGTGTGGACAGGCTCTGCAGGGGAGTGGTTTGAACAGGCTCTGCTGGAGAGCAAGGCAGGCTGTGGTGCTGGGGGGCCCCGTGTGCTGTGCTGGGGAGCCCTGTGAGCTGGGCTGGGGAGCCCGGTGAGCTGGGCTTTTGTGCTGGGGAGCAGTGTAGACAGGCTCTGGTGCGGACGGGTGTGAACAGGCTCTGATGGAGAGTCAGGCGGGCTGTGGTGCTGGGGGCCTCCATGTGCTGTGCTGGTGAGCCCGGTGAGCTTGGCTGGGGAGCCCGGTGTGCTGGGCTGTGGTGATGGGGAGCCCTGTAGACAGGCTCTGCTGGGGAGCGGTGTGAACAGGCTTTGATGGAGAGCCAGGCAGGATATAGTGCTGGGGGGGCCCGTGTGCTGTGCTGTGGAGCCCGGTGAGCTGGGCTGGGTAGCCCGGTGTGCTGGGCTGTTGTGCTGGGGAGCCGTGTAGAGAGGCTCTGCTGTGGAGGGGTGTGAACAGGCTTTGTGTGAGAGCCAGGCGGGCTGTGGTGCTGGGGGCCCCCGTGAGCTGTGCTCAGGAGCCTGGTGTGCTGGGCTGTGGTGCTGGGGAGCCGTGTAGACAGGCTCTGCTGGGGAGCGGTTTGAACAGGCTCTGCTGGAGAGCCAGGCGGGCTGTGGTGCAATTGGGCCCCTTGTGGTTTGCTGGGGGCCCCCGTGTGCTGTACTGGGGAGCCCGGTGTGCTTGGCTGGGGAGCCTGGTGTGCTGGGCAGTGCTGCTGGGGAGCCGTGCATACTGGCTCTGCTGGGGAGCTGTGTGAACAGGCTCTGCTGGAGAGGCAGGCAGGCTGTGGTGCTGCAGGGCCCCCGTGTGCTGTGCTGGGGAAGCCGGTGTGCTGTTCTGTGCTGCTGGGGAGCCCTGTGGACCGGCTCTGCTTGGGAGCGGTGTGAACAGGCTCTGCTGGAGAGCCAGCTGGGCTGTGCTGCGGTGTGCTGGGCTGTTCTGCTGCGGAGCCCTGTAGACAGGCTCAGCTGGGGAGCGGTGTGAAGAGGCTCTGATGGAGAGCCAGCCGGGCTGTGGTGCTGGGGGCCCCGTGTGCTGTGCTCGGGAGCCCAGTGAACTGAGCTGTGGAGCCAGGTGTGCTGGGCTGTGGTGATGGGGAGCCGTGTGGACAGGCTCTGCCGGGGAGCCGTGTGGACAGGCTCTGCTGGCGAGTGGTTTGAACAGGCTCTGCTGGGGAGCGGAGTGAACAGGCTCTGATGGAGAGCCAGGCGGACTGTTGTGCTGGGAAGCCCCGTTTGCTGTGCAGGGGGGGCCCGTGTGCTGTGCTGGGGAGCCCGTTGAGTTGGGCTGGGGAGCCCGGTGTGCTCGGCTGTGGTGCTGGGGAGCCGTGTGGACAGGCTCTGCTGGGGAGAGGGTTGAACAGGCTCTGATGGAGAGCCAGGCGGGCTGTGGTGCTTGGGGCCCCCGTGTGCTGTGTTGGGGGGCCTGGTGAGCTGGGCTGTGGAGCCCGGTGTACTGGACTGTGGTGCTGGCCAACCGTGTAGACAGGCTCTGCTGGTGAGGCCCGTGTGCTGTGTTGGGGAGCCCGGTGAGCTGGGCTGGGGAGCCCGGTGTACTGGGCTGTGCTGCTGGTGAGCCGTGTGGACAGGTTCTGCTGGGGAGTGGTTTGAACAGGCTCTGCTGCAGAGCCAGGCAGGCTGCGATGCTGGGGGTCCCCGTGTTCCATGCTGGGGAGCCCGTTGAGCCTGGCTGGGGAGCCCGGTGTGTTGGGCAGTGGTGCTGGGGAGCCGTGTGGACAGGCTCTGCTGGGAACGGTGTGAACAGGCTCTGATGGAGAGCCAGGCGGGCTGTGGTGATGGGGGCGCCGATGTGCTGTGCTGGGGGCCACGGTGAGCTGGGCTGGGGAGCACGGTTTGCTGGGCTCTGGTGCTGGGGAGCGGTGTGGACAGGCTCTGCTGGGGGGTGGTTTGAACAGGCTCTGTTGGAGACCCAGGCGGGCTGTGGTCCTGGGGCGCCCCGTGTTCTGTGCTGGGGACCCTGGTGAGCTGGGCTGGGGAGCCCGGTATTCTGGGCTGTGCTGCTGGGGAGCCGTGTGGACAGGCTCTCCTGGGGAGCGGTGTGAATAGGCTCTGATGGAGAGCCAGCCTGGCTGTGGTTCTGGGGGGCCCCGTGTGCTTTGCTGGGGAGCCCGTTGATCTTGGCTGGGGAGCCCGGTGTGTTGGGCTATGGTGCTAGGGAACCGTGTGGACTGGCTCTGCTGGGGAGTGGTTTGAAAAGGCTCTGCTGGATAGCCAGTCGGGCTGTGGTGCTGGGGGCCCCCTTGTTCTGTGCTGGGGAGCCCTGTGAGCTGGGCTGAGGAGCCCGGTGTGCTGGGCTGTGGTGCTGGGGAGCCGTGTTGACAGGCTCTGCCGGGGAGCGGTGTGAAAAGGCTCTGATGGAGAGCCAGCCGGGCTGTGGTACTGGGGGCCCCCGTGTGCTGTGCTCGGGAGCCCAGTGAGCTGGGCTTCGGAGCCCAGTGTGCTGGGCTGTGGTGCTGGGAAGCCATGTGGACAGGCTCTGCTGGGGAGTGGTGTGAACAGGCTCTGATGGAGAGACAGGCGGGCTGTGGTGCTGGGGGGCCCCGTGTGCTGTGCTGGGGAGCCCGGTGAGCTGGGCTGGGGAGCCCGGTGTGTTGGGCAGTGGTGTTGGGGAGCCGTGTAGACAGGCTCTGCTGGGGAGCCATTCGGGCTGTGATGCTGGGGGGCCCCGTGTGCTGTGCTGGGGAGGCCGGTGAGCTGGGCTGGGGAGCTCGGTGTGCTGGGCTGTGGTGCTGGGGAGCCGTGTAGTCAAGCTCTGAATGGGAGCGGTGTGAACAGGCACTGATGGAGAGCCAGGTGGGCTGTGGTGTTGGGGGCCCCCGTGTGCTGTGCTGGGGAGCCCGGTGAGCTGGGCTGGGGAGCCCGGTGTGCTGTGCTGTGCTGCTGTGGAGCCCTGTGGAAAGGCTCTGCTGGGGAGTGGTTTGAACAGCCTCTGCTGGAGAGCCAGGCGGGCTGTGGTGCTGGAGGCCCCCGTGTGCTGTGCTGGGGAGTCCGGTGAGCTGGGCTGTTGTGCTGGGGAGCTGTGTAGACAGGCTCTGCTGGAGAGCCAGGAGGGCTGTGGTGCTGCTGGCTCCCGTTTGCTGTGCTGGGAATCCCGGTGAGCTGGGCTGTGCTGCTGGGGAGCCGTGTGGTCAGGCTCTGCTGGGGAATGGCTTGAACAGGCTCTTCTGGAGAGCCAGGCGGGCTGTGGTGCTGGGGGCCCCCATGTGATGTCCCAGGGAGCCCGGTGAGCTGGGCTGGGGAGCCCGGTGTGCTGGGCTGTGCTGCTGGGGAGCCGTGTGGAAAGGCTCTGCTGGCGACAGGTTTGAACAGGCTCTGATGGAGAGCCAGGAGGGCTGTGGTGCTGGGGGGCCCGGTGTGCTGTGCTGGGGAGCCCGGTGAGCTGGGCTGGGGAGCCCGGTGTGCTGGGCTGTGGTGCTGGGGAGCCGTGTAGACAGGCTCTGCTGCAGAGCGGTGTGAACAGGCTCTTATGGAGAGCCAGGCGCGCTGTGGTGCTGGGGGCCCCGTGTGCTGTCCTGGGGAGCCCGGTGTGCTGGGCTGTGCTGCTGGGGAGCCGTGTAGAAAGGCTCTGCTGGGTAGCGGTGTCAAAAGGCTATGATCGAGAGCCAGGTGGGCTAAGGTGCTGGGGGCCTTGTTTGCTGTGCTTGGGAGCCCGGTGTGCTGGGCTGTGCTGCTGGGGAGCCGTGTGGACAGGCTCTGCTGGGGAATGGTTTGAAAAGGCTCTGCTGGAGAGCAAGGCGGGCTGTGGTGCTGGGGGCCCCCGTGTGCTGTGCTGAAGAGCCCGGTGAGCTGGGCTGGGGAGCCCGGTTTCCAAGGCTGTGCTGCTGGGGAGCCGTGTAGACAGGCTCTGCTGGGGAGCGGAGTGAACAGGTTCTGCTGGAGAGCCAGGCGGGCTGTGGTGCTGGGGGGCCCTTTGTGCTGTTCTGGGGGCCCCCGTGTGCTGTGCTGGGGAGCCCGGTGTGTTGGGCTGTGCTGCTGCGGAGCCGTGTGGACAGGCTCTGCTGGGGAGCGGTGTGAACAGGCTCTGATGGAGAACCAGGCGCGCTGTGGTGCTGGGTTGCCCGGTGAGGTGGGCTTGGGAGCCCAGTGTGCTGGGCTGTTGTGCTGGGGAGCCGTGTGGACAGGCTCTGCTGGGGAGTGGTTTGAACAGGCTCTGCTGGAGAGCCAGTCGGGCCGTGGTGCTGGGGAGCCGTGTAGACAGGCTCTGCTGGGGAACGGTGTGAACAGGCTCTGCTGGGGAGCGGTGTGAACAGGCACTGATGGAGAGCCAGGCGGGTTGTGGTGCTGGGGGGCCCCGTGTGCCGTGCTCGGGAGCTCGGTGAACTGGGCTGTTGAGCCCGGTGTGCTGTGCTTTTCTGCTGGTGAGCCGTGTGGACAGTCTCTTCTGGGGAGCGGTGTGGACATGTTCTGCTGGACAGCCAGGCGGGCTGTGATGCTGGGGGGCCCCATGTGCTGTGCTGGAGAGCCAGGTGAGCTGGGCTGGGGATTCCAGTAAGCTGGGCTGTGGTGCTGGGGAGCCGTGTAGACAGGCTCTGCTGCGGAGCGGTGTGAACAGGCTCTGATGGAGAGCCAGTCGGGCTGTGGTGCTGGGGGGCCCCTTGTGCTGTGCTGGGGGGCCCGGTGAGTTGCGCTGGGGAGCCCGGTGTGCTGGGCTGAGCTGCTGGGGTGCCGTGTGGACAGGGTCTGCTGGGAAGCGGTGTGAAAAGGCTCTGATGGAGAGCCAGTTGGGCTGTGGTGCTGGGGGGCCCCCGTGTGCTGTGCTCGGTAGCCCGGTGAGCTGGGCTGCGGGGCCCGGTGTGCTGGGCTGAGCTGCTGGGGTGTTGTGTGGTCAGGGTCTGCTGGGAAGTGGTGTTAAAAGGCTCTGATAAAGAGCCGGGGGGGCTGTGGTGCTGGAGGTCCCCGTTTGCTGTGCTCGGTAGCCCGGTGAGCTGGGCTGGGGAGCCCGGTGTGCTGGGCTGAGCTGCTGGGGTGCCGTTTGTACAGGGTCTGCTGGGAAGCGGTGTGAAAAGGCTCTGATGGAGAGACAGGCGGGCTGTGGTGCTGGGACACCCCGTGTGCTGTGCTGGGGGGCCCCGTGTGCTGTGCTGGGGAGCCCGGTGTGCTGGGCTGTGGTGTTGGGGAGCCGTGTGGAAAGGCTCGGCTGGGGAGCGGAGTGAACAGGCTCTGATGGAGAGCCAGGTGGGCTGTGGTGCTGGGAAGACCCGTATGCTGTGCTGGGGAGCAGGTTGAGCTGAGCTTGGAAGCCCCGTGTGCTGTGCTGGGGGCCCCCGTGTGCTGTGCTGGGGGGCCCCGTGTGCTGTGCTGGGGAGCCCGTTAAGCTGGGCTGGGGGCCATGGTGAGCTGCGCTGGGGAGTACGGTGTGCTGGCCTGTGGTGCTGGGGAGCTGTGTGGACAGGCTCTTCAGGGGGGTGGTTTGAACAGGCTCTGCTGGAGAGCCAGGCGGGCTGTGGTGCCGGGGGGTCCCGTGTTCTGTGCAGGGGACCCTGGTGAGCTGGGCTGGGGAGCCCGGTGTGCTGGGCTGTGCTGCTGGGGAGCCGTGTTGACAGGCTCTGCTGGGGAGCAGTGTGAACAGGCTCTGATGGACAGACAGGCGTTCTGTGGTGATGGGGGCCCCCGTGTGCTTTGCTGGGGAGCCCGGTGAGCTGGGCCGGGGAGCCCGGTGTGCTGGGCTGTGCTTCTGGGGAGCCGTGTGGATAGGCTCTGCCGGGGAGAGGTGTGAAAAGGCTCTGATGGAGAGCCAGCCGGGCTGTGGTACTGGGGGGCCCCGTGTGCTGTGCTCGGGAGCCCAGTGAGCTGGGCTTCGGATCCCAGTGTGCTGGGCTGTGGTGCTGGGAAGACGTGTGGACAGGCTCTGTTGGGGAGAGGGTTGAACAGGCTCTGCTGGACAGCCAGGCGGGCTGTGGTGCTGGGGTGCCCCGTGTGGTGTGCTGGGGAGCCCGTTGAGCTGGGCTGGGGAGCCCGGTGTGCTGTGCTGTGGTGCTGGTGAGCCGTGTGGACAGGCTCTACTGGGGAGCGTTGTGACAAGGTTCTGATGGAAAGCCAGGCGGGCTGTGGTGCTGTGGGGCCCCGTGTGCTGTGCAGGTGAGCCCGGTGAGCTGTGCTGGGGGCCCCCTTGTGCTGTGCTTAGGAGCCCAGTGAGCTGGGCTGGGGAGTCCGTTGTGCTGGGCTGTGCTGCTGGGGAGCCGTGTGGACAGGCTCTGCTGGGGAGCGGTTTGAAGAGGCTCTGCTGGAAAGCTTGGTGGGCTGAGGTGCTGGGGGGCCCCGTGTGCTGTGCTGGGGAGCCCGGTGAGCTGGGCTTGGGAGGCCAGTGTGCTGGGCTGTGCTGCTGGGGAGCCGTGTGGACCGGCTCTGCTTGGGAGTGGTTTGAACAGGCTCTGCTGGAGAGCCAGGCGGCCTGTGGTGCGGTGTGCTGGGCTGTGCTGCTGGGGAGCCGTGTAGACAGGCTCAGCTGGGGAGCGGTGTGGACATGTTCTGCTGGACAGCCAGGCGGGCTGTGATGCTGGGGGGCCCCATGTGCTGTGCTGGAGAGCCAGGTGAGCTGGGCTGGGGATTCCAGTAAGCTGGGCTGTGGTGCTGGGGAGCCGTGTAGACAGGCTCTGCTGCGGAGCGGTGTGAACAGGCTCTGATGGAGAGCCAGGTGGGCTGTGGTGCTGGGGGCCCCCGTGTCCTGTGCTTTGTAGCCCGTTGTGCTGGGCTGCGGAGCCCAGTGTGCTGTGCTGAGCTGCTGGCGTGCCGTGTGGAGAGGGTCTGCTGGGAAGCGGTGTGAACAGGCTCTGATGGAGAGCCAGGCGGGCTGTGCTGCGGTGTGCGGGGCTGCTGGGGAGCCGTGTACACAGGCTCTTCTGGGGAGCTTTGTGAACAGGATCTGATGGAGAGCCAGGCGGACTGTGGTGCTGGGGGTCCCCGTGTGCTGTGCTGGGGAGCCCGGTTAGCTGTGCTGGGGAGCCCGGTGTGCAGGGCTGTGCTGCTGGGGAGCCGTATGGACAGTCCCTGCTGGGGATAGGTTTGAACAGGCTCTAATGGAGAGCCAGGCGGGCTGTGGTATTGGGGGCCCCCGTGTGCTGTGCTGGTGAGCCCGGTGAGCTGGGCTGGGGAGCCCGGTGTTCTGGGCTGTGCTGCTGGTTTGGCATGTGGACAGGCTGTGGTGGGGAGTGATTTGAACAGGCTCTGCTGGAGAGCAACGTGGGCTGTGGTGCTGGGGGCCCCCGTGTGCTGTGCTGGGGGCCCCCGTGTGCTGTGCTGGGGAGCCCGGTGTGCTGGGCTGTGCTGCTGGTGAGCCGTGTGGACAGGCTCTGCTGGCGAGTGTTTTGAACGGGCTCTGCTTGAGAGCCAGGCGCGCTGTGTTGCTGGGGGCCCCCGTGAGCTGTGCTGGGGAGCCCGGTGAGCAGGGCTGGGGAGCCCGGTGTGCTGGGCTGTGGTGCTGGGGCGCCCCGTGTTCTGTGCTGCGTAGCCCGGTGAGATCCGCTGTGGAGCCTGGTGTGCTGGGCTGTGGTGCTGGGGAGCCGTGTGGACAGGCTCTGCTGGGGAGCGGTGTGAAGAGGCTCTGCTGGAAAGCTTGGTGGGCTGAGGTGCTGGGGGGCCCCGTGTGCTGTGCTGGGGAGCCCGGTGAGCTGGGCTTGGGAGGCCAGTGTGCTGGGCTGTGCTGCTGGGGAGCCGTGTCGACCGGCTCTGCTTGGGAATGGTTTGAACAGGCTCTGCTGGAGAGCCAGGCGGGCCGTGGTGCTGGAGGCCCCCGTGTGCTGTGCTGGGGAACCCGGTGTGCTTTTCTGTGCTGCTGGGGAGCCGTGTTGACCGGGTCTGCTGGGGAGCGGTGTGAACAGGCTCTGATGGAGAGCCAGGCGGGCTGTGGTGCTGGGGGCCCCCGTGTGATCTGCTGCGGAGCCCGGTGAGCAGGGCTGGGGAGCCCGGTGTGCTGGGCTGTGGTGCTGGGGAGCCGTGTGGATAGGCTCGGCTGGGGAGCGATTTGAACAGGCTCTGATGTAGAGAAAGGAGGCCTGTTGTGCTGGGGGCCCCCGTGTGCTTTGCTGGGGAGCCCGGTGTGCTGGGCTGTGTTGCTGGGGAGCCGTGTAGACAGGCTCTGCTGGGGAGTGGTGTGAACAGGCTCTGTTGGACAGCCAGGCGGGCTGTGGTGCTAGGGGGCCCCCGTGTGCTGTGATGGGGAGCCTTTTGAGCTGGCCTCGGGAGCCCGTTGTGTTGGGCTGTGGTGCTGGGGAGCCGTGTGGACAGGCTCTGCTGGGGAGTGGTTTTATAAGGCTCTGCTGGACAGCCAGGCGGGCTGTGGTGCTGGGGGGCCACGTGTGCTGTGCTGGGCAGCCCTGTGAGCTTGGCTGGGGAGCTCGGTGTGCTGGGCTGTGGTGCTGGGGAGCCGTGTGGACAGGCTCTGCTGGGGAGCCGTGTGAACAGGCTCTGATGGAGAGCCAGGCGGGCTGTGGTGCTGGGGGCCACCGTGTGCTGTGCTGGGGAGTCCGGTGAGATGGGCTGGGGAGCCCGGTGTGCTGGGCTGTGCTGCTGGGGAGCCCTGTGGACAGGCTCTGCTGGGGAGTTGTGTGAACAGGCTCTGCTGGAGAGCCAGGCGGGCTGTGGTGCTGGGGGCCCCCGTGTGCTGTGCTGGGGAGTCCGGTGAGGTGGGCTGGGGAGCCCGGTGAGCTGGGCTGTTCTGCTGGGAAGCCGTGGGGACAGGCTCTGCTGGGGAATGGTTTGAACGAGCTCTTCTGGAGAGCCAGGCGCGGTGTGGTGCTGGGGGCCCCTGTGTGATGTCCCGGGGAGCCCGGTGAGCTGGGCTGGGGAGCCCGGTGTGCTGGGCTGTGCTGCTGGGGAGCCGTTTGGAAGGTATCTGCTGGGGACAGGTTTGAACAGGGTCTGATGGAGAGCCAGGCGGGCTGTGGTGCTGGTGGGCCCCGTGTGCCGAGCGGTGGAGCCCGGTGAGCTGGGCTGGGGAGCCCGGTGTACTGGCCTGTGGTGCTGGGGAGCCGTGTGGACAGGCTCTGCTGGGGAGCTGTGTGAACAGGCTCTGATGGATGGCCAGGCAGGCTGTGGTGCTGGGCGTCCCCCTATGCTGTGCTGGGGAACCCGTTTAGCTGGGCTGGGGAGCCCGGTGTGCTGGACTGTGGTACTGGGGAGCCGTGTGGACCGGCTCTGCTGGGGAGTGGTTTGAAAAGGCTCTTCTGGACAGCCAGGCGGGCTGTTGTGATGGGGGGCCCCGTGTGCCGTGCTGGGGAAATCGTTGAGCTGGGCTGGGGAGCCCGGTGTACTGGGCTGTGGGGCTGGGGAGCCGTGTAAACTGGCTCTGCTGCGGAGCGCGGTAAACAGGCTCTGATGGAGAGCCAGGCGGGCTGTGGTGCTGGGGGCCCGCGTGTGCTGTGCTGGGGAGCCCGTTGAGCTGGGCTGGGGAGACCAGTGTGCTGGGCTGTGGTGCTGGGGAGCCGTGTAGACAGGCTCTGCTGGGGAGCCATTCGCGCTGTGGTGTTGGGGGCCACCGTGTGCTGTGCTGGGGACCCCGGTGAGCTTGGCTGCGGAGACCGGTGTGCTGGGCTGTGGTGCAGGGGAGCCGTGTAGACAAGCTCTGCTGGGGTGCGTTGTAAACAGGCTCTGCTGGAGAGCCAGGCGGGCTGTGGTGCTGTGGGCCCCCGTGTGCTGTGCTGGGGAGCCCGGTGTGCTGGGCTGTGCTGCTGCGGAGTCGCGTAGACAGGCTCTGCTGGGGAGCGGTGTGAACAGGCTCTGCTCGAGAGCAAGGCGCGCTGTGTTGCTGGGGGCCCCCGTGTACTGGGGAGCCCGGTGAGCTGGGCTTGGGAGCCCGGTGTGCTGGGCTGTAGTGCTGGGTTGCCGTGTGGACAGGCTCAGCTGGGGAGTGGTTTCAACAGGCTCTGATGGAGAGCCAGGCGGGCTGTGGTGCTGGGCGGCCCCGTGTGCTGTGCTGGGGAGCCCGGTATGCTTGGTTGGGGAGCCCCCTGTGCTGGGCTGTGGTGCTGGGGAGCCGTGTGGACAGGGACTGCTTGGGAGTGGTTTGAACAGGCTCATCTGGGGAGCCAGGCGGGCTGTGGTGCTTGGGAGCCCGGTGAGCTGGGCTGGGGAGCCCGGTGTGCTGGGCTGTGGTGCTGGGGAGCCGTGTAGACAGGCTCTGCTGGGGAGCGGAGTGAACAGGCTCTGCTGGGGAGCGGTGTGAACAGGCTCTGCTGGAGAGGGAGGCGGGCGGTGGTGCTGGGGGCCCCCGTGTGCTGTCCTGGGTAGCCCGGTGAGCTGGGCTGGGGAGCCCGGTGTGCTGGGCTGTGGTGATGGGGAGCCGTGTGGAATGGCTCTGCTGGGGAGCGGTTGTGAACAGGCTCTGATGGAGAGCAAGGCGGGCTGTGATGGTGGGGGCCCCCGTGTGCTGTGCTGGGCGGCCCGGTGAGGTGGGCTGGGGAGACCGGTGTGCTGGGCTCTGCTGCTGCGTAGCCGTGTGGAAAGGCTCTGCTGTGGAGGGGTGTGAACAGGCTTTGTTTGACAGCCAGGCGGGCTGTGGTGCTGGGGGCCCCCGTGAGCTGTGCTCAGGAGCCCGGTGAGCTGGGAAGGGGATCCCTGTGTGCTTGGCTGTGGTGATGGGGAGCCGTGTAGACAGGCTCTGCTGTGGAGGGGTGTGAACAGGCTTTGTTTGACAGCCAGGCGGGCTGTGGTTCTGGGGGCCCCCGTGTGCTGTACTAGGGAGCCCAGTGAGGTGGGCTTCGGAGCCCAGTGTGCTGGGCTGTGGTGCTGGGGGGCCGTGTGGACAGGCTCTGCTGGGGAGATGGTTGAACAGGCTCTGATGGAGAGCCAGGCGGGCTGTTTTGCTGGTAAGCCCCGGGTGCTGTGCAGGGGGGGCCCGTGTGCTGTCCTGGGGCGCCTGTTGAGTTGGGCTGGGGAGCCCGGTGTTCTGGGCTTTGCTGCTGGGGAGCCGTGTGGACAGGCTCTGCTGCGGAGCGCTGTGACCAGGCTCTGATGGAGAGCCAGGCGGGCTGTGGTGCTGCGGGCCCCCGTGAGCTTTGGTCAGGAGCCCGGTGAGAAGTGCTGGGGAGCCCGGTGTGCTGGGCTGTGGTGCTGGGGAGCCGTGTAGACAGGCTCTGCTGGGGAGCGGTTTGAAGAGGCTCTGCTGGAGAGCCAGGCGGGCTGTGGTGCTGGGGGCCGCCGGTTGCTGTGGTGGGGATCCCAGTGAGCTGGGCTGGGGAGCCCCGTGTGCTGGGCTGTGGTGCTGGGGGGCCGCTTAGACAGGCTCTGCTGGAGAGCCAGGCGGGCTGTGGTGCGTTTGGACCCCGTGTGCTGTGCTGGGGAGCCCCGTGAGCTGGGCTGAGGAGCCCGGTGTGCAAGGCTGTGCTCCTGGGGAGCCGTGTGTACAGGCTCTGCTGGGGAGTGGTTTGAACAGGCTCTGCTGGAGAGCCAGGCGGGCTGTGGTGCTGAGGGGCCCCGTGTTCTGTGCTGGGGAGCCCAGTGAGCTGGGCTGGGGACCCCGGTGTGCTGGGCCGTGCTGCTGGGGAGCCGTGTGGACAGGCTATGCTGGGGAGCGGTGTGAAAAGGCTCTGATGGAGAGGCAGGCGGGCTGTAGTGCTGGGGGCCCCCGTGTGCTGAGCTGGGGAGCCCGGTGAGCTGGGCTGTGCTGCTGGGGAGCCGTGTGGGCCGGCTCTGCTGGGGAGTGGTTTGAACAGGTTCTGCTGGAGAGCCAGGCGGGCTGTTGTGCTGGGGGGCCCCGTGTGCTGTGCTGGGGAGCCCGGTGTGCTGGGCTGTGGTGCTGGGGAGCCGTGTGGACAGGCTCTGCTGGGGAGCGGTGTGAAAAGGCTAAGCTGGAGAGCCAGGCGGGCTGTGGTGCTGGGGGCCCCTGTGTGCTGTGCCGGGGAGCCCGGTGAACTGGGCTGGGGAGCCCGGTGTGCTGGGCTGTGGTGCTGGGGAGCCGAGTGGACAGGCTCTGCTGGGGAGCGGTTTGAACAGACTCTGATGGAGAACAAGGCGCGCTGTGTTGCTGGGGGCCCCCCTGTGCTGTGCTGGGGAGTCCGGTGAGCTGGGCTGGGGAGCCCGGTGTGCTGGGCTGTGGTGCTGGATTGCCGTGTGGACAGGCTCTGCTGGGGAGTGGTGTGAACAGGCTCTGATGGAGAGCCAGGCTTGCTGTGGTGTTGGGGGCCCCCGTGTGCTGTGCTGGGGGCCCCCGTGTGCTGTGCTGCGGAGCCCGGTGATATCGGCTATGGAGCCCGGTCTGCTGGGCTGTGCTGCTGGGGAGCCGAGTGGACAGGCTCTGCTGGCGAGTGGTGTGAACAGGCTCTGATGGAGAGCCAGGCTTGCTGTGTTGCTGGGGGCCCCCGTGTGCTGTGCTGGGGATCCTGGTGTGCTGGGCTGTGGTGCTGGGGGGCCCCGTGTGCTGTGCTGGGGAGCCCGGTGAGCTTGGCCGGGGAGTCCGGTGTGCTGGGCTGTGGTGCTGGGTAGCCGTGTAGACAGGCTCTTCTGCAGAGCGGTGTGAACAGTTTCTGATGGAGAGCCAGGCGGGCTGTGGTGCTGGGGACCCCCGTGTGCTGTGCTGGGGGGCCCGGTGAGATGGACTGGGGAGCCCGGTGAGCCTGGCTGTTGTGCTGGGGAGCCGTGTAGACGGGCTCTTCTGGGGAGCGGTGTGAACAGGCTCTAGTGGAGAGCCAGCCGGGCTGTGGTGCTGGGGGACCCCGTGTGCTATGCTGGGGAGAACGTTGAGCTGGGCTGGGGAGCCCGGTGTGCTAATCTGTGGTGCTGGTGAGCCGTGTGGACAGGGTCAGCTGGGGAGCGGTTTGAACAGGCTCTTCTGGAGAGCCAGGCGGGCTGTGGTGCTGGAGGCCCCCGTGTGCTGTGCTGGGGAGTCCGGTGAGCTGGGCTGTTGTGCTGGGGAGCCGTGTAGACAGGCTCTGCTGGAGAGCCAGGCGGGCTGTGGTGCTGCCGGCTCCCGTTTGCTGTGCTGGGGATCCCGGTGAGCTGGGCTGTGCTGCTGGGGAGCCGTGTGGACAGGCTCTGCTGGGGAATGGCTTGAACAGGCTCTTCTGGAGAGCCAGGCGGGCTGTGGTACTGGGGGGCCCCGTGTGCTGTGCTCGGTAGCCCGGTGAGCTGGGCTGCGGGGCCCGGTGTGCTGGGCTGTGCTGCTGGGGTGCTGTGTGGTCAGGGTCTGCTGGGAAGTGGTGTTAAAAGGCTCTGATAAAGAGCCGGGCCGGCTGTGGTGCTTGAGGCCCCCGTTTGCTGTGCTCGGTAGCCCGGTGAGCTGGGCTGCGGAGCCCGGTCTGCTGGGCTGAGCTGCTGGGGTGCCGTGTGTACAGGGTCTGCTGGGAAGCGGTGTGAAAAGGCTGTGATGGAGAGCCAGGCGCGCTGTGGTGCTGGGGGGCCCCGTGTGCTGTGCTCGGAAGCCCGGTGAGCTGGGCTGCGGAGCCCGGTGTGCTGGGCTGAGCTGCTGGGGTGCCGTGTGCACAGGTTCTTCTGGGGAGCGGTGTGAACAGGCTCTGATGGAGAGACAGGCGGGCTGTGGTGCTGGGGGGCACCGTGTTCTGTGCTGGGGAGCACGGTGAGCTGGGCTTGGGAGCCCGTGGTTCTGGGCTGTGGTGCTGGGGAGTATGTGGACAGGCTCTGCTGGGGAGCGGTGTGAACAGGCTCTGCCGGAGAGCCAGGCGGGCTGTGGTGCTGGGTGCCCCCGTGTGCTGTGCTGGGGAGCCCGTTGAGCTGGGCTGGGGAGCCCGGTGTGCTGTGCTGTGGTGCTGGTGAGCCGTGTGGACAGGCTCTACTGGGGAGCGTTGTGACAAGGTTCTGATGGAAAGCCAGGCGGGCTGTGGTGCTGTGGGGCCCCGTGTGCTGTGCAGGTGAGCCCGGTGAGCTGTGCTGGGGGCCCCCTTGTGCTGTGCTTAGGAGCCCAGTGAGCTGGGCTGGGGAGTCCGTTGTGCTGGGATGTGCTGCTGGGGAGCCGTGTGGACAGGCTCTGCTGGGGAGCGGTGTGAAGAGGCTCTGATGGAGAGCCAGGCGGGCTGTGGTGCTGGGGGCCCCCGTGTGCTGTGCTGGGGATCCCGGTGTGCTGGGCTTTTCTGCTGTGGAGCCGTGTGGAAAGGCTCTGCTGGGGAGCCGTGTGGACAGGCTCTTCTGCTGAATGGTTTGAACAGGCTCTTCTGGAGAGCCAGGCGGGCTGTGGTGCTGGGGGCCCCCGTGTGATGTCGCGGGGTGCCCGGTGACCTGGGCTGTGGAGCCCGGTGTGCTGGGCTGTGCTGCTGGGGAGCAATGTGTGGACAGTCTCTGCTGGGGAGTGGTTTGATAAGGCTCTGATTGAGAGCCAGGCGGGCTGTGGTGCAGGGGGGGACCGTGTGCTATACTGGAAGCCCGTTGAGCTGCTGCTGGGGAGCCCAGTGTGCTGGGCTGTGGTGCTGGGGAGCCGTGTGGACAGGCTCTGTTGGGGAGTGGTTTGAACAGGCTCTGATGGAGAGCAAGGCGGGCTGTGGTGCTGGGGAGCCCGGTGTGCTGGGCAGAGGAGCCCGGTGTGCTGGGCTGTGCTGCTGGGGAGCCGTGTAGACAGGCTCTGCTGGGGAGCTGTGTGAACAGGCTCTGCTGGAGAGCCAGGCGGGCTGAGGTGCTGGGGGGCCCCGTGATCTGTGCTCAGGAGCCCGGTGAGTTGGGAAGGGGATCCCTGTGTTCTTGGTTGTGGTGATGGGGAGCCGTGTAGACAGGCTGTGCTGTTGAGCGGTGTGAACAGGCTCTGATGGAGAGCCAGGCGGGCTGTGGTGCTGGGGGCCCCCGTGTGCTGTACTCGGGAGCCAAGTGAGCTTGGCTTCGGAGCCCAGTGTGCTGGGCTGTGGTGCTGTGAAGCCGTGCGGGCAGGCTCTGCTGGGGAGAGGGTTGAACAGGCTCTGATGGAGAGCCAGGAGGACTGTTGTGCTGGGAAGCCCCGTTTGCTGTGCAGGGGGGGCCCGTGTGCTGTGCTGGGGAGCCCGTTGAGTTGGGCTGGGGAGCCCGGTGTGCTCGGCTGTGGTGCTGGGGAGCCGTGTGGACAGGCTCTGCTGGGGAGAGGGTTGAACAGGCTCTGATGGTGAGCCAGGCGGGCAGTGGTTCTGGGGGGCCCCGTGTGCTGTGCTGGGGAGCCCGTTGAGCTGGGCTGGGGAGCCCAGTGTGCTGGGCTGTGGTGCTGGGGGGTCCCGTGTGCTGTGCTGCGGAGCCCGGTGAGATCGGCTGTGGAGCCTGGTGTGCTCGGCTGTGCTGCTGGGGAGCCGTGTGGACAGGCTCAGCTGGGTAGCGGTGTGAAGAGGCTCTGCTGGAAAGCCAGGTGGGCTGAGGTGCTGGGGGGCCCCGTGTGCTGTGCTGGGGAGCCCGGTGAGCTGGGCTTGGGAGGCCAGTGTGCTGGGCTGTGCTGCTGGGGAGCCGTGTGGACCGGCTCTGCTTGGGAGTGGTTTGAACAGGCTCTGCTGGAGAGCCAGGCGGCCTGTGGTGCGGTGTGCTGGGCTGTGCTGCTGGGGAGCCGTGTAGACAGGCTCAGCTGGGGAGCGGTGTGAACAGGCTCTGCTGGAGAGCCAGGCGGCCTGTGTTGCTGGGGGCCCCCGTGTGCTGTGTTGGGGGGCCTGGTGAGCTGGGCTGGGGAGCCCGGTGTACTGGACTGTGGTGCTGGCCAACCGTGTAGACAGGCTCTTCTGGGGAGCCCCGTGTGCTGTGCTGGGGAGCCCGGTGAGCTGGGCTGGGGAGCCCTGTGTACTGGGCTGTGGTGCTGGGGAGCCGTGTGGACAGGCTCTGCTGGGGAGAGGGTTGAACAGGCTCTGATGGAGAGCCAGGCGGGCTGTGGTGCTTGGGGGCCCCTTGTGCTGTGCTGGGGAGCCCGGTGAGCTGGGCTGGGGAGCCCGTTGTGCTGGGCTGTGCTGCTGGGGAGCCGTGTGGACAGGCTCTGCTGGGTAGTGGTTTCAAAAGGATCTGCTGGAGAGCAAGGCGGACTGTGGTGCTGGGGGGCCCCGTGTGCCGTGATCGGGAGCCGGGTGAGCTGGGCTGGGGAGCCTGGTGTGCTGGGCTGTGCTGCTGGGGAGCCGTGTAGAAAGACTCTGCTGGGGAGCGGTGTGAAGAGGCTCTGATGGAGAGCCAGGCGGGCTGTGGTGCTGGGATGCCCCGTGTGCTGTGCTTGGGGGCCCCGTGTGCTGTGCTGGGGAGCCCGGTGTGCTGGGCTGTGGTGCTGGGGAGCCGTGTGGACAGGCTCTGCTGGGGAGTGGTGTGAACAGGCTCTGATGGAGAGCCAGGAGGACTGTTGTGCTGGGAAGCCCCGTTTGCTGTGCAGGGGGGGCCCGTGTGCTGTGCTGGGCAGCCCGTTGAGTTGGGCTGGGGAGCCCGGTGTGCTCGGCTGTGGTGCTGGGGAGCCGTGTGGACAGGCTCTGCTGGGGAGAGGGTTGAACAGGCTCTGATGGAGAGCCAGGCGGGCTGTGGTGCTGGGGGGCCCCTTGTGCTGTGCTGGGGAGCCCGGTGAGCTGGGCTGGGGAGCCCCTTGTGCTGGGCTGTGCTGCTGGGGAGCCGTGTGGACAGGCTCTGCTGGGTAGTGGTTTCAACAGGATCTGCTGGAGAGCAAGGCGGACTGTGGTGCTGGGGGGCCCCGTGTGCCGTGATCGGGAGCCGGGTGAGCTGGGCTGGGGAGCCTGGTGTTGCTGGGCTGTGCTTCTGGGGAGCCGTGTAGAAAGGCTCTGCTGGGGAGCGGTGTGAAGAGGCTCTGATGGAGAGCCAGGCGGGCTGAGGTGCTGGGATGCCCCGTGTGCTGTGCTTGGGGGCCCCGTGTGCTGTGCTGGGGAGCCCGGTGTGCTGGGCTGTGGTGCTGGGGAGCCGTGTGGACAGGCTCTGCTGGGGAGTGGTGTGAAATGGCTCTGATGGAGAGCCAGGCGGGCAATGGTTCTGGGGGGCCCCGTGTGCTGTGCTGGGGAGCCCGTTGAGCTGGGCTGGGAAGCCCAGTGTGCTGGGCTGTGGTGCTGGGGGGTCCCGTGTGCTGTGCTGCGGAGCCCGGTGAGCATGGCCGGGGAGTCCGGTGTGCTGGGCCGTGCTGCTGGGGAGCAGCGTGGACAGGCTCTGCTGGGGAGCGGTGTGAACAGGTTCTGCTGGGGAGCGGTGTGAACAGTCTCTAATGGAGAGCCAGGTGAGCTGTGGTGATGGGGGGCCCCGTGAGCTGTGCTGGGGAGCCCGGTGTGCTGGGCAGTGGTGCTGGGGAGCCATGTGGACAGGCTCTGCTGGGGAGCGGTGTGCTGGGTAGTGCTACTGGGGACCCGTGGAGAAAGGCTCTGCTGGGGAGCGGTTTGAAAAGGCTCTGCTGGAGAGCCAGGAGGGCTGTGGTGCTGGGGGGCCCCGTGTGCTTTGCTGGGCCCCCCCGTGTGCTGTACTGGGGAGCCCGGTGAGCTGGGCAGTGCTGCTGGTGAGCCGAGTGGACAGGCTCTGCTGGGGAGCTGTGTGAACAGGCCCGGCTGGAGAGCCAGCCAGGCTGTGGTGCTGGGGGCCACCGTGTGCTGTGCTGGGGAGCCCGGTGAGCAGGGCTGGGGAACCCGGTGTGCTGGGCTGTGCTGCTGGGGAGCCCAGTGGACAGGCTCTGCTGGGGAGTGGTTTGAACAGGCTCTGATGGAGAGCCAGGCGGGCTGTGGTGGTTGGGGCCCCCGTGTGCTGTACTGGGGAACCCGGCGTGCTGGGTTGTGCTGCTGGGTAGCCGTGTGGACAAGCTCTGCTGGGGAGCGGTCTGAACAGGCTCTGATGGAGAGCCAGGCGGGCTGTCATGCTGAGGGCCCCCGTGTGCTGTACTGGGGAACCCGGCGTGCTGGGCTGTGCTGCTGGGTAGCCGTGTGGACAAGCTCTGCTGGGGAGCGGTCTGAACAGGCTGTGATGGAGAGCCAGGCGGGCTGTCATGCTGAGGGACCCCGTGTGCTGTGCTGGGGAGTCCGGTGAAGTGGGATGAGCAGCCCGGTGTGCTGGGCTGTGCTGCTGGGGAGCCGTGTAGACAAGCTCTGCTGGGGAGCCGTGTGAACAGGCTCTGATGGAGAGCCAGGCGGGCTGTGATGCTGGGAGCCCGGTGATCTGGGCTGGGGAGCCCGGTGTGCTGGGCTGTTCTGCTGGGGAGCTGTGTTGACAGGCTCTGCTTTGGAGCGGTGTGAACAGGCTCTGCTGGAGAGTCAGGGGGGCTGTGGTGCTGGGGGGCCCCGTGTGCTGTGCTGGGGAGCCCTGTGAGATCGGCTTGGGAGCCCCGTGTGCTGGGCTGTAGTGCTGGGGAGCCCTGTGGAAAGGCTCTGCTGGGGAGCGGTGTGAACAGGCTCTGCTGGAGTGCCAGGCGGCCTGAGTTGCTGGGGGGCCCCGTGTGCTGTGCTGGGGAGCCCGGTGTGCTGGGCTGTGGTGCTGGGGAGCCGTGTAGACAGGCTCTGCTGTGGAGCCGTGTAGACAGGCTGTGCTGTGGAGCGGAGTGAACAGGCTCTGCTGGGGAGCGGTGTGAAGAGTCTCTGATGGAGAGCCAAGCGGGCTGTGGTGCTGGGGGCCCCTGTGTGCTGTGCTGGGGAGCCCGGTGAGCTGGGCTGGGGAGCCCGGTGTGCTGGGCTGTGGTGCTGGGGGGCCCCATGTGCTGGGCTGTGGAGCTGGGGAGCCGTGTAGACAGGCTCTGCTGGGGAGCGGTATGAACAGGCTCTGCTGGGAAGAGGGTTAAACAGGCCCTGACGGAGAGCAAGGCGGGCTGTGGTGCTGGGGGGCCCCGTGTGCTGTGCTGGGGAGCCCGGTGTTCTGGGCTGTGGTGCTGGGGAGCCGTGTGGACAGGCTCTGCTGGGGAGCCGTGTGGACAGGCTCTGCTGGGGAGTGGTTTGAACAGTCTCTGCTGAAGAGCCAGGCGGGCTGTGGTACTGGGGGGCCCCGTGTGCTGTGCTGGGGAGCCCGGTGAGCTGGGCTGTGGAGCCCGGTGTGCTGTGCTGTGGAGCTGGGGAGCTGTGTGGACAGGCTCTTCTGGGGGGTGGTTTGAACAGGCTCTGTTGGAGAGCCAGGCGGGCTGTGGTGCCGGGGGGCCCCGTGTTCTGTGCTGGGGACCCTGGTGAGCATGGCTGGGGAGCCCGTTGTGCTGGGCTGTGCTGCTGGTGAGCTGTGTGGACAGGCTCTGCCGGGGAGCGGTGTGAAAAGGCTCTGATGGAGAGCCAGCCGGGCTGTGGTGCTGGGGGCTCCCGTGTGCTGTGCTCGGGAGCCCAGTGAGCTGGGCTTCGGAGCCCAGTGTGCTGGGCTGTGGTGTTGGGAAGCCGTGTGGACAGGCTCTGATGGGGAGAGGGTTGAACAGGCTCTGATGGAGAGTCAGGCGGGCTGTGGTGCTGGGGGGCCCCGTGTGCTGTGCTGGGGAGCCCGTTGAGCTGGGCTGGGGAGCCCGGTGTGTTGGGCTGTGGTGCTGGGGAGCCGTGTCTACAGGCTCTGTTGGCGAGTGGTTTGAACAGGCTCTGCTGGGGAGCGGTGTGAACAGGCACTGATGGAGAGCCAGGAAGGCTGTGGTGCTGGTGGGCCCCGTGTGCTGTGCCGGTGACCCCGTTGAGCTGTGCTGGGGAGCCCGGTGTGCTAGGCTGCTGTGCTGGGTAGCCGTGTGGACAGGCTCTGGTGGGGATTGGTTTGAAAAGGCTCTGCTGGAGAGCAAGGCGGGCTGTGGTGCTGGGGGCCCCCGTGTGCTGTGCTTGGGAGCCCTGTGAGCTGGGCTGGGGAGCCCCGTGTGCTGGGCTGTGGTGCTGGGTAGCCCGGTGTGCTGGGCTGTGGTGCTGGGGAGCCGTGTGGACAGGCTGTGGTGGGGAGTGGTTTGAGAAGGCTCTGCAGGAGAGCCAGGCGGGCTGTGGTGCTGGGGGCCACCCTGTGCTGTGCTGGGGTGCCCGGTGAACTGGGCTGAGGAGCCCGGTGTGCTGGGCTGTGGTGCTGGGGAGCCGTGTGGACAGGCTCTGCTGGGGAGCGGTGTGAAAACGCTCTGATGGAGAGCCTGGCGGGCTGTGGTTCTGGGGGGCCCCGTGTGCTGTGCTGGGGAGGACGGTGAGCTGGGCTGGGGAGCCCGGTGTTCTGGGCTTTGGTGCTGGGGAGCCGTGTAGACAGGCTCTGCTGCGGAGCGGTGTGAACAGGCTCTGATGGAGAGCCAGGCGGGCTGTGGTTCTGGGGGGCCCCGTGTGCTGTGCTGGTGAGCCCGGTGAGCATGGCCGGGGAGTCCGGTGTGCTGGGCCGTGCTGCTGGGGAGCAGCGTGGGCAGGCTCTGCTGGGGAGCGGTGTGAACAGGTTCTGCTGGGGAGCGGTGTGAACAGTCTCTAATGGAGAGCCAGGTGAGCTGTGGTGATGGGGGGCCCCGTGAGCTGTGCTGGGGAGCCCGGTGTGCTGGGCTGTGGTGCTGGGGAGCCGTGTGGACAGGCCCATCTGCGGAGCGGTGTGAACAGGCTCTGATGGAGAGCCGTCTGAACAGGCTCTGCTGGACAGCCAGGCGGGCTGTGGTGCTTTGGGCCCCCGTGTGCAGTGCTGGGTAGCTCGTTGAGCTGGGCTGGGGAGCCCGGTGTGCTGGGCTGTGGTGCTGGGGGGCCCCGTGTGCTTTGCTGCGGAGCCCGGTGAGATCGGCTATGGAGCCCTCTGTGCTGGGCTGTGCTGCTGGGGACCCGTGTGGAATGGCTCTGCTGGGGAGCGGTGTGAAGAGGCTCTGCTGGAGAGCCAGGCGGGCTGTGGGGCTGGGGGCCCTCGTGTGCTGTGCTGGGGAGCCCGGTGAGCTTGGCTGGGGAGCCCGGTGTGCTGGGCTGTGCTGCTGGGGAGCCGTGTAGACAGGCTCTGTTGGGGAGCGGTTTGAACAGGCTCTGATGGAGAGCCATGTGGGCTGTGGTGCTGGGGGGCCCGTGTGCTGTGCTGGGGAGCCCGGTGAGCTGGGCTGGGGAGGCCAGTGTGCTGGGCTGTGCTGCTGGGGAGCCGTGTAGACAGGCTCTGCTGGGGGCCCCCGTGCTCTGTGCTTGGGGCCATGGTGAGCTGGGCTGGGGAGTACGGTGTGCTGGGCTGTGGTGCTGGGGAGCTGTGTGGACAGGCTCTTCTGGGGGGTGGTTTGAACAGGCTCTGCTGGAGAGCCAGGCGGGCTGTGGTGCCGGGGGGCCCCGTGTTCTGTGCTGAGGACCCTGGTGAGCTGGGCTGGGGAGCCCGGTGTGCTGGGCTGTGCTTTTGGGGAGCCGTGTGGACAGGCACTGCCGGGGAGCGGTGTGAAAAGGCTCTGATGGAAAGCCAACCGGGCTGTGGTGCTGGGGTCCCCCGTGTGCTGTGCTCGGGAGCCCAGTGAGCTGGGCTTCGGAGCCCAGTGTGCTGGGCTGTGGTGCTGGGAAGACGTGTGGACAGGCTCTGTTGGGGAGAGGGTTGAACAGGCTCTGCTGGACAGCCAGGCGGGCTGTGGTGCTGGGGTGCCCCGTGTGGTGTGCTGGGGAGCCCGTTGAGCTGGGCTGGGGAGCCCGGTGTGCTGGGCTGTTGTGCTGGGGAGCCGTGTGGACAGGCTCTGATGGAGAGCCAGCCGGGCTGTGGTGCTGGGGGTCCCCGTGTTCCATGCTGGGCAGCCCGTTGAGCCTGGCTGGGGAACAAGTAGTGCTGGGCAGTGGTGCTGGGGAGCCGTGTAGACAGGCTCTGTCGGGGAGCCGTGTGAACAGGCTCTGCTGGAGAGCAACGCGGGCTGTGGTGCTGGGGGCCCCCGTGTGCAGTGCTGGGGAGCCCGGTGAGCTGGGCTGGGGAGCCCGGTGTGCTGGGCTGTGGTGTTGGGGAGCCGTGTAGACAGGCTCTGCTGGGGAGCGGAGTGAACAGGCTTTGCTGGGGAGCGGTGTGAACAGTCTCTGATGGAAAGCCAGGCTGGCTGTGTTGCTGGGGGCCCCCGTGTGCTGTGCTGGGGAGCACGGTGAGCTGGGCTGGGGAGCCCGGTGTGCTGGGCTGGGGAGCCCGGTGTGCTGGGCTGTGGTGCTGGGGGGCCCCGTGTGCTGTGCTGCGGAGCCCGGTGAGATCGGCTATGGAGCCCGGTGTGCTGGGCTGTGCTGTTCGGGAGCCGTGTGGACAGGCTCTGCTGGGGAGTGGTGTGAACAGGCTCTGATGGAGAGCCAGGTGGGCTGTGGTGCTGGGGGGCCCCGTGTGCTGTGCTGGGGAGCCCGGTGAGATGGGCTGGGGAGGCCAGTGTGCTGGCCTGTGCTGCTGGGGAGCAGTGTGGACCGGCTCTGCTTGGGAGTGTTTTGAACAGGCTCTGCTGGAGAGCCAGGCGGGCCGTGGTGCCTGGGGCCCCCTTGTGCTGTGCTGGGGAACCCGGTGTGCTGGGCTGGGCAGCCCGGTGTGCTGGGCTGTGCTGCTGGGGAGCCGTGTGGACAGGATCTGCTGGGGAGCGGTTTGAACAGGCCCTGATGGAGAGCCAGACGGGCTGTGCTGCGGTGTGCTGGGCTGTGCTGCTGGGGAGCCGTGTAGACAGGCTCTGCTGGGGAGCGGTGTGAACAGGCTCTGATGGAGAGCGAGGCGGGCTGTTGTGCTGGGGGGCCCCGTGTGCTGTGCTGGGGAGCCCGGTGTGCTGGGGAGCGGTGTGAACAGGCTCTGATGGAGAGCCAGGCGTCCTGTGGTGATGGGGGCCCCCGTATGCTGTGCCGGGGTGCCCGGTGAGCTGGGCTGGGGAGCCCGGTGTGCTGCGCTGTGGTGTTGGGGAGCCGTGTGGACAGGCTCTGCTGGGGAGCGGTGTGAAGAGGCTCTGATGGAGAGCCAGGCGGGCTGTGGTGCTGGGGGGCCCCGTGTGCTGTGCTAGGGAGCCCGTTGGGCTGGGCTGGGGAGCCCGGTGTTATGGGCTGTTGTGCTTGGGAGCCGTGTGGACAGGCTCTGCTGAGGAGTTGTGTGAATAGGCTCTGCTGGAGAGCCAGTTGGGCTGTGGTGCTGGGGGCTCCCGTCTGCTCTGCTGGGGAGCCTGGTGTGCTGGGCATTTCTGCTGGGGAGCCGTGTGGACAGTCTCTGATGGGGAGTGGTTTGATAAGGCTCTGATTGAGAGCCAGGTGGGCTGTGGGGCTGGGGGCCCCCGTGTGATGTCCCGGGGAGCCCGGTGAGCTGGGCTGGGAGGCCCGGTGTGCTGGGCTGTGGTGCTGGGGAGCCCTGTGGACAGGCTCTGTTGTTGAGAGGTGTGAACTGGCTCTGCTGGAGAGCCAGGAGGGATGTGGTGGTGGGGGCCCGCGTGTGCTGCGCTGGGGAGCCCGTTGAGCTGGGCTGGGTAGCCCGGTGTGCTGGGCTGTGGTGCTGGGGAGCAGTGTGGACAGGTATCTGCTGGGGAGATGGTTGTACAGGCACTGATGGAGAGCCAGGCGAACTGTGGTGCTGGGGGCCCCCGTGTGCTGTTCTGGGCAGCCCTGTGAGCTTGGCTGGGGAGACCCCACTGTGCTGCGCTGGGTAGCCCGGTGTGCTGGGCTGTGCTGCTGGGGAGCCGTGTGAAGAGGCTCCGATGGAGAGCCGGGCGGGCTGTGGTGCTGGGGGCCCCCGTGTGCTGTGCTGGGGATCCCGGTGTGCTAGGCTGTGCTGCTGGGGAGCCGAGTGGACAGGCTCTGCTGGGGAGCCAGGCGGGCATTGGTGCTGGGGGGCCCGGTGTGCTGTGCTTGGGAGCCCGGTGTACTGGACTGTGGTGCTGGCCAACCGTGTAGACAGGCTCTGCTGGGGGGCCCCGTGTGCTGTGCTGGGGAGCCCGGTGAGCTGGGCTAGGGAGCCCGGTGTTCTGGGCTGTGCTGCTGGGGAGGCGTGTGGACAGGATGTGCTGGGGAGTGATTTCAAAAGGCTCTGTTGGAGAGCAACGCGGGCTGTGGTGCTGGGGGTCCCCGTGTTCCATGCTGGGGAGCCGGTTGAGCATGGCTGGGGAGCCCGGTGTGGTGGGCAGTGGTGCTGGGGAGGCGTGTGGACAGGCTGTGCTTGGGATTGGTTTGAACAGGCTCTGCTGGATAGCCAGGCGGGCTGTGGTGCTGGGGGCCCCCGTGTGCTGTGCTGAGGAGCCCTGTGAGCTGGGCTGAGGAGCCCGGTGTGCTTGGCTGGGGAGCCCGGTTTGCTGGTCTGTGGTGCTGGGGAGCCGTGTGGACAGGCTCTGCTGGCGAGTGGTTTGATCAGGCTCTGCTGGGGAGCGGAGTGAACAGGCTCTGATGGAGAGCCAGGAGGGCTGTTGTGCTGGGAAGCCCCGTGTGCTGTGCTGGGGGGCCCCGTGTGCTGTGCTGGGGAGCCCGTTGAGCTGGGCTGGGGAGCCCGGTGTGCTGGGCTGTGGTGCTGGGGAGCCGTGTGTACAGGCTCTGCTGGGGAGTGGTTTTAAAAGGCTCTGCTGGGGAGCGGAGTGAACAAGCTCTGATGGAGAGCCAGGCGGGATGTGGTGCTGGGGGGCCCCGTGTGCTGTGCTGGGGATCTCGTTGAGCTGGGTTGGGGAGCCCGGTGTGCTGGGCTGTGGTGCTGGGGAGCCGTGTGGACAGGCTCTACTGGGGAGTGGTTTGAACAGGCTCTGCTCGAGAGCCAGGCGAGCTGTGGTGCTGGGGGGCCCCGTGTGCAGTTCTTGGGAGCCCGGTGAGCTGGGCAGGGGAGCCCGGTGTGCTGGGCTGTGGTGCTGGGGAGCCGTGTAGACAGGCTCTGCTGGGGAGCGGTGTGAACAGGCTCTGATGGAGAGCCAGGCGGGTTGTGATGGTGTGGGCACCCGTGTGCTGTGCTGGGGAGCCTGGTGAGCTGGGCTGTGGAGCCCGGTGTGCTGGGCTGTGGTGCTTGGGAGCCGTATGGACAGGCTCTCTTGGGGACTGGTTTGAACAGGCTGTGCTGTGGAGCGGAGTGAACAGGCTCAGATGGAGAGCCAGGCGGGCTGTGGTGCTGAAGTTCCCCCGTGTGCTGTGCTCGGGAGCCCAGTGTACTGGGATGGGGAGCCCGGTGAGGTGGGCTGGGGAGCCCGGTGTGCTGGGCTGTGGTGATGCAGAGCCGTGTAGACAGGCTCTGCTGGGGAGCGGTGTGAACAGGCTCTGATGGAGAGCCAGGCGGGTTGTGATGGTGTGGGCACCCGTGTGCTGTGCTGGGGACCCTGGTGAGCTGGGCTGTGGAGCCCGGTGTGCTGGGCTGTGGTGCTGGGGAGCCGTGTGGACAGGCTCTCTTGGGGACTGGTTTGAACAGGCTGTGCTGTGGAGCGGAGTGAACAGGCTCAGATGGAGAGCCAGGCGGGCTGTGGTGCTGAAGTTCCCCCGTGTGCTGTTCTCGGGAGCCCAGTGTACTGGGATGGGGAGCCCCGTGTGCTGGGCTGTGGAGCTGGGGAGCCCGGTGTTCTGGGCTGTGGTGCTGGGGAGCCGTGTAGACAGGCTCTGCTGGGGAGCGTTGTAAACAGGCTATGCTGGAGAGCCAGGCGGGCTGTGGTGCTGTGGGCCCCCGTGTGCTGTGCTTTGGAGCCCGGTGTGCTGGGCTGTGGTGCTGGGGAGCCGTGTGGAAAGGCTCTTCTGGGGGGCGGTGTGGACAGGCTCTGCTGGAAAGCCAGGCGGGCTGTGCTGCGGTGTGCTAGGCTGTGCTGCTGCGGAGCCGTGTAGAAAGGCTCTGCTCTGGAGCCATTCGGGCTGTGGTGCTGGGGGGCCCCGTCTGCTGTGCTGGGGAGCCCGGTGTTCTGGGCTGAGCTGCTGGGGTGCCGTGTGTAGAGGGTCTGCTGGGAAGCGGTGTGAAAAGGCTCTGATGGAGAGCCAGGCGGGCTGTGGTGCTGGGGGGGCCCAGTGTGCTGTGCTCGGTAGCCCGGTTACCTTGGCTGCGGGGCCCGCTGTGCTTGGCTGAACTGCTGGGGTGCCGTGTGGACAGGGTCTGCTGGGAAGCGGTGTTAACAGGCTCTGATGGAGAGCTGGGCGGGCTGTGGTGCTGGGGGCCCCCGTGTGTTGTGCTCGGTAGCCTGGTGAGCAGGGATGGGGAGCCCGGAATGCTGGGCTGAGCTGCTGGGGTGCCGTGTGGACAGGGTCTGCTGGGAAGCGGTGTGAAAAGGCTCTGATGGAGAGCCAGGCGGGCTGTGGTGCTGGGTGGCCCCGTGTGCTGTGCTCAGAAGCCCGGTGAGCTGGGCTGCGGAGCCCGGTGTGGTGGGCTGAGCTGCTGGGGTGCCGTGTGGACAGCGTCTGCTGAGGAGCTGTGTGAACAGGCTCTGATGGAGAGCCAGGCGGGCTGTGCTGCGGTGTGCGGGGCTGCTGGGGAGCCGTGTAGAAAGGCACTTCTGGGGAGCTTTGTGAACAGGCTCTGATGGAGAGCCAGGCGGAATGTGGTGCTGGGGGCCCCCGTGTGCTGTACTGGGGAGCCCGGTGAGCTGGGCTGGGGAGCCCGGTGTGCTGGGCTGTGCATCTGGGGAGCCGTGTGGACAGGCTCTGCTGGGGAGCGGTTTCAACAGGCTCTGCTGGAGAGCAAGGCGCGCTGTGTTGCTGGGGGCCCCCGTGTGCTGTGCTGGGGTGCCCGGTGAGCTGGGCTGGGGAGACCGGTGTGCTGGGCTGTGCTGCTGGGGAGCCATGTGGACAGGCTCTGCTGGGGATTGGTTTGAACAGGCTCTGATTGAGAGCCAGGCGGGCTGTGTTGCTGGGGGCCCCCATGTGCTGTGCTGGGGATCCCGGTGTGCTGGGCTGTGGTGCTGGGGAGCAGTGTGGACAGGCTCTGCTGAGGAGAGTTTATTACAGGCTCTGATGGAGAGCCAGGCGGGCTGTTGTGCTGGGAGGCCCCGTGTGCTGTGCTGGGGGGGCTTGTGTGCTGTGCTGGGGGGCCCCGTGTGCTGTGCTGGGGAGGCCGGTGTGCTCGGCTGTGCTGCTTGGGAGCGGTGTTGTCAGGCTCTGCTGGGGAGTGCTTTGAAGAGGCCCTGATGGAGAGCCAGGCGGGCTGTGGTGCTGGGGGGCCCCGTGTGCTGTGCTGGGGAGACCGGTGAGCTGCGCTAAGTAGCCCGTTTTGCTGGGTTTTGGTGCTGGGGAGCCGTGTGGACAGGCTCTGCTGGGGAGCCGTGTGGAAAGGCTCCGATGGAGAGCGATTCGGGCTGTGGTGTGGGGGGCCCCGTGTTCTGTGCTGGGGAGCCCGTTGAGCTTGGCTGGGGAGCCCGGTGTGCTGCGCTGTGGTGCTGGGGAGCCGTGTAGACAGGCTCTGCTTCGGATTGGTGTGAACAGGCCCTGATGGAGAGCCAGGCGGGCTGTGGTGCTGGGGGCCCCCGTAAGCTGTGCATAGGAGCCCGTTGAGCTTGGCTGGGGAGCCCGGTGTGCTGGGCAATGGTGCTGGGGAGCTGTGTGGACAGGCTCTGCCGGGGAGTGGTTTGAACAGGCTCTGATGGAGAGCCAGGCGTGCTGTGGTGCTGGGTGGCCCCGTGTGCTGTGCTGGGGAGCCCCTTGAGCTGGGCTGGCGAGCCCGGTGTGCTGGGCTGTGGTGCTGGGGAGCCGTGTACACAGGCTCTGCTGGGGAGCGGTGTGCACAGGCTCTGAAGGAGAGCCAGGCTGGCTGTGGTGCTGGGGAGCCCGGTGAGCTGGGCAGAGGATCCCGGTGTGCTGGGCTGTGCTGCTGGGCAGCCGTGTACACAGGCTCTGCTGGGGAGCGGTGTGAACAGGCACTGATGGAGAGCCAGGCCGGCTGTGGTGCTGGGGGCCCCCGTGTGCTGTGCTGGGAGCCCGGTGAGCTGGGCCGAGGAGCCCGGTGTGCTGGGCTGTGGTGCTGGGGAGTAGTGTGGACAGGCTCTGCTGCGGAC